>VUQK01011738.1:0-11338 GCA_015106715.1 Bujurquina vittata
TTGGTGTTATTGCTATTATGTAACATGTTAAAATGTTTGTGTTTTTTGTTTTGTTTTTTCTTTTCATTTTATTTTTTTTTTTCTCGCCTGCAGGGAATTCTTGTGTTTAATGTGCAAAGTAATAAATGGGTATTTCATGCCTGTAACAGAACTGTGTGCTCTCATTGACATTGACAGGTGAATTCATGCCCTCACGTGTACCTCTGGTGTCTACTTGGCACCAAAGGCTGCATGCACATTCATTGTCACTAGATGGCAGTCTTTACCAAAGTAAGTTGATTACAGGCTGACTGCACCATTGGTAAATTAATGATGTAGACTGTTCCTGTGTCTGGTTACATTCTACGAACAGCTGAAGGGTGTAACAATAGCCTTTAAAAATATTATCTAGTGCATTAAGTGTGCCTATAGTAAATCAATTTGATAAAGGTAAATTATTCTTCTCTTATAGTGGTGTATGAATATATATCAGTATAACGAGGATATTTTCTTTAATGGATTTCTCATTGTCAAAAAAACATACTAAAGGAGATTTTATTATTAGATAATAAATTTACTGATAAGTGTACTTATGAGATTTTCTGTGTGGTGAAAAACGGATCATTTACTGCTAATCATGAATAATATAAAGCAGGATCATTTCTATAATTTCCGTAAACCAGTGCATATTTAAAAAACAGTTAATGTCGTGTAACTGGCTTAAATAATCCAAAAAGGTAAACGTTCCTGTTTCAAACCTTCCTTGTTTTGATGACTATGCTTACAGCTCATGAAAATCAGAAATTCCTATTCATACAGTCAGTACGGTGCATCTGTGGGTCTAATCCAACACGTGCACCCACAATCGCAAAGAAGACCGCTGACTTGGCAGTTTTTCCGATGGCTGTCACGGATACGCTCTCATAGGAGGGTAAGCCACAGGTCACACTGAAAAGGCTGGCTATTCACAGTTCTCTATGGAAGTGCATAAATGATCGATCTGCTTGGAAGCAGGCGCACAAACAACAGGGATGCTGCAACCTCGAGAGGAGCTTCACAAGGAGCGGCCTGAGCCTGATGTCCGTGCATGGATGTCGTCATGTAAGGGGTCACAAGTGCCAAGCTTTCCTGATCTCAAAGTACTGAACCAGACACGAGGCCAGAAGTGTCTTACCTGTCAAAAGAACTGGACACTTCTGCGGTCTCAAAGCCCTCTTTTAAAGTTTCACATTTCATTTGGAAATCAAGTTTGAGAGGAAAAGTAGTGAGGCACTCAAGTCCAGCGTGCGTTTTCTGCTGTTTGTGATGCTGTGTCGTCTGCTGCTGTTGGTCCACTGTGTCAGTGCAGTTACGGAGCAGAAGATTTTAAAGCACTTCATGTTTCCACCTGCTGACAGGTTTGATGGAAATGCTCATTTGCATTTCCAGCAGGACTTATCTGCCCAGACTCAACAAATCAGTACTGCGCTTGACTGGCCGGCCAACTCGCCTGACCTGAAGCCCATATAGACAGAGGAGCTGAATCCTGCCATCAGTAACACCTGAGCAAGGCTCGGACCATTTCGCTTTACACGTAAAGAAAGTAGAATGTATCAAATTTTGCCTTTTCAAAGTGAGCGGCTAAAAGAATTTAACTTGTCCAAAACTTTTGAGAGCATGAGTATACACTGATCAAATATTTACTGAGAAGGAACCGGCTCTGCTGAAAAAGCAGGTGAATAATTCATAAATTTGATGTTTGTAGTATTTGCCATTGTGTGGTTGAGCTTTACGTTTAGTGTAATTTCACTGCATCTACAAGGATGGGCCTCTGAAAGGGAAACAGCCATGAGTGGTGTGTGTCACCTTCCTCCGCTCCCCTTTGTGTATCGGGTCTCCTCTGCCATTTCCTGTGTCCCGGCTGGTTGTCATGACCACTGTTACCAAGGCGAGCGGAGGCTGGAGAAGAAAGGAAACCTGAACCGAAGATCTTGATGCCGTGATACTTAATTCATCAGCACAACACCACACTGAAGCTGACTGCCGTTTATGTGCCATAAAATTCACAATAACTCGCCTAATGTGAAGTTGATGTTTCAGCTTTTTAAACAATTCAGCCAAAAAAGTGATTTTTTTTTCTTTCCTGAATTGTGATCTTTTTATTTTTACTGCAGCTTTTCAGCATTTTGTCAGCAGTCAAAACGACTGTGAGGCCGCTTTTAAAAGCTGCTTCTCCCTTTTGCTGCGGAGGTAAGTGAAAGCTAATGAGCAATACAGGGGGTCCCATTGTAGAGCCCCTCTCCCGGCTGTCTTTGTGTTAGCTGATCCACCCACAGATGCCGCTCCATCCCGAGTTTGTCCATCATTCGCTCCTTTTGTTGTCTCACCCCCTTTTGCCCTATCCCTCCCTCCCTCCCTCCCTCCCACCCACCCTATTCTTCTTTATTTTCTCGCTGGTGTTCAGTGATGCTTTCCACAGGTTGGACAGTAGAGGGGATGAAGATAAGAGGGAGGGATCTGATGAGCCACTTACCCAGAAGTCTGACTTTGCAGATCTAATTTCTTATTTATACCCTCACTGGAACCGGACTGACCCATTTGGGCTACCAAAGGAAGCGGCTGGGGGAGGGTGAAGCCATGCAGCAGCTGAAGTCTGAAGTGGCCTCATCAAGGCTCGGACCCCAGCGCCATTTATTGTCAGCAAAGACACACTTGAGCTGGCAACAGCAGCAGTGTCTGAAGATAAACCCTGCAGGCTATTTTCTGCTGGAAACCTGAGCTTTTCGAGTAGCTACTACAAAAACTTGTCTGATGTAAAGTCTGATGTGGATTCTTGATTCTTTGGGGGGATAAAGAACCTCGAATACCGTCTTTGAGTGCATCGTGGTACATATTTTATCCACCCCTCTAGAAGCATCTCATGTGGAGTAAACGCTGACTTTTGATGCCCATAAGGTAAAAAAGCTAAACTGTTTTATTCTGTGTAATGGAGAATGACAATATTCAGCCTCCTGTGAAAGAATATACTCATAGCTGCATCAGTAGCCTTGGATCCAGGTATCAGGTTATATCAGCGTGGCTCATCTAGGTAAAGCTACACCAAAACCAAGACTGACACTGACATAAACAGCAGCTCAGCAGCCAGCCTCCTGGATTTGAACCCGAGTCAAAGGGGAAAGAACCACTTCCACGGAAAAGAAAAGAAAAATTCCCGCCAGAGATCCATCTCTTCCACAGGCCTCGCGCTGTAAAGCCCGACTGATCCCGCATCTGTGGGCTGCCACAGGTGACTGCACAGGTATTGGCTGCTCAATAATGCATTGACTCCAACTTGAAAAGGAGGAGAAAGTGTGTGAGCCTCTGATCCTCGGAAACGCTGGATGTCTGCTGAGCGAAAGCACGCGATTATTTCTGGATAACGCCGGCGCACTGACACACGTGGAAGTGGAAACTGTGAGCAGATGCTGAGAAGGAAAAAAAAAAAGAGAAGAACATGACGTTGACCAAGTGACATTAGGATAAAGAGCACAAGAAGCTTGGCCAAAAGGAAAAGACAGAGATCTCGTGAAAGAAGCTAAACACAGAGAATCTTACAAACATCCAGAAGAAACTTCCTGAGAAACTTTGTCATTATGGTGAACACTGGCATGCAGCTGATCAGCTTCATCTGTGCGGT
Organism: Bujurquina vittata; assembly: GCA_015106715.1. NCBI lineage: Eukaryota > Metazoa > Chordata > Actinopteri > Cichliformes > Cichlidae > Bujurquina > Bujurquina vittata. The sequence continues at coordinate 3,635 of VUQK01011738.1, forward strand.
AACCGGCTGGATCATGGCGATTGCTGTCACGGCCTTGCCTCAGTGGAAGGTCTCAGCCTTTCTTGGCATCAACCTCCTAACCTCGGAGATCAAGTGGGAAGGCATCTGGATGGCCTGCATCTACCAGACCACGGGTCACATGCAGTGTAAGACTTACGACTCCATGCTGGCCTTGCCTCCGGACATCCAGGCAGCCCGGGCCCTTATGTGCCTGGCCATCTTCATGGGTTGGCTCTCCTGCACCGTCTCCTGCTGTGGCATGAAGTGCACCACTTGTGCTGGGGATGATCGGCAGGCCAAGGCGGGTATAGCGCTCTCAGGTGGAGTTCTCTTCATTCTGACAGGCCTGTGCATATTAATTCCAGTTTCCTGGACTGCCAACACGGTCATCCAGGATTTCTACAACCCCAACGTACCTACGGTGCACAAAAGAGAGCTGGGCCAGGCCATTTATCTGGGCTGGGCCGCTGCAGTTATTCTCATGATCAGCGGAGCCGTGTTGAGCAGCACCTGCTCGCTCATGGAGAGGAGCGGCAAGACCGCGGGGGCTACAGAGGCAGGAGCTTTGCAAATTCACCCACTAGAGCTGCAGGCCCCCCAAAGCCCATCACTTCTAACAATTTACCACTGAAGGAGTATGTGTAGGGAGGGAAGAGATGATGCCATTTTAAGTGGCACAACTCTGAAAGTTTGGTTTTGGGTTTATTCATTTTAAACTCTACATATTTTGTACATCTCTTTGTCATGTTTGTCCTCAGTGTGCTGAGATTTGATGTTTTCTGCTTTCTAGCAGTCCCTGAAGAAAGCCCTTAGTCTTCACTGGCTTTTATGATGGCTCGTGTTTTGAACTTTGCTGTGATTTCTTTGTCAGAAAAGTGTGAAATAAAACACGTGTGGAAAAGCGTAAACCTCTTTGGAATAGTCTTTCCTCTTTGTGTGCCGGATTTTAGTTGTGTTTTGGGTCACTTTGGCCACAGACAGCAAACATTAGTAACATGCATTTATGCAATTATGTTTTTGAAACCATCTGAAGACTAAATTTGGAACAGAAATACACATCGAAATACACCAGTTTGGAATTAGCAGTACAGTCGAGACAGTATTTGGATGAGTTTATACGTTGAGGCTGATCTGCACAGTTGAGCCACTTCACTCTCAGTATATTTGCATAATGTGTTTTTATTGGCTAACAGCACCGTATGACATCACCCATTCAGAATTCATGAGAAGCAGAGAATTGAATCCTGAAACACATCCCTGAGTCCCGAATTCTGCTTCTGCGTCAGGTCTTTGCAGGGCCTGCGCACGCAACTGGAAATCCCCTCTGAACCCTGTGTAGTAACCTACAGTAACCTCACGTACACCTCTCAAGAAAAGGTAACATGTCAGGCTGCTGCAGCCTGCAAGGACTGGGATTCCTGTGCTGGTCCTGCAAAGACGCGACACAGAAGCAGAATTCAGGCCTAACTCTAGTTCACCTTAAGTTGTTCAGCGGTGCCCACAGTCTCCTTATGTTACTAGCTACACTAGGCCAAAGCATTCATCGCTGTATTTGAACTAGATTAACTACGATTTGGGAACCTTCTGCTGGCTGCTGCTGAACTGTAGTATCAGTAAGAGTCCAGGCCTTGATGATGCAGTTGCATATTTTGCGGTAAATATGTAGAAGCTATGAAAACAGTGTCACTCTGTGCTGGAAAGTCTCACAAGTATATAAAAGAATAAAACATTTAAACCCATCCAAACGGAATTAAAGACAATTCAATACTTTTAACTGAACCTTTATTGGTAAACGTTTATTTCCAGGAACCAGGCCACCCTGGTTCCCCTTCAAACAGATCCAGGAGCAATTTAAGTCCATCCATCCATTTTTTCACTGCTCTTCCTATCGTGGGGTGGCCAGTCCATCAGAGAGACAGGCAACCTTTTCACACCCTCAGATCCACGCAGTCCACTTGGAAATGTCAATTAACATTACGTACATCCTTTTTTGGACAGAATCCTTGCAGGCACAGGAAGAACTTGCAAACTCCACACAAATGGGCCCCAGCTGATAAGGAGGTTTGAACCAGGAACTTTCTTGCCTGTAACTTTTTTGCACGTCAGCGTACAGTCGCTCAGCTAACTTTCAGTTTTTCTTCCGGATCTCCTTCTCATTGTCTCATTCTCATGGACTCGTCACGAGTGAACCCATAACCATCCTCACTGCGACTCAACAAAGAAGGACACTTTGCAAAGTGTATCTGAAAAAAAGACAGCAATGTAATTACCTAATATTACAGTCACTTCGAGATTGATCAGAGCACTGGTTTCTGGCGTACCTGTACTGAATTATTAAAACTGAAATTATATCAAATTATGTCAGACAAATGGTTTGGCTACTAGAGACGAGTTTTAAAAATGTGGTGCTTTTGTGATAAAAGAATAGTTGAAGACAGACTGGGTTGTAACAGGAAAAAGGCTCAGCTTAAACTCAAGGCATAATGTTTCCCTCATTGCTGATATTTTTGCTTTTCTTTTATAATCTGTGCCAAATCTTCACACAACTTTAGATAGTTAGTTATAGCAATTGAAAATGATAATCAGCCTCAACTTGTTTCACAGAACTAATCATCATTCAGCATTAATTACAGATTTGAACTGAATGTTGCCGTGAAGTTGTTGTCTCTTACACATTTTACCTGTGACGTGGTCCTCTGCAATGGGACACTCCAAAGATTTCCATCTCTGGGGAGCAGATTCCAGAAGCGAGAGATCATCCGCTCTCAGTGTCTGAAACAGAGTCTTCCTCCTCAGGAATCTGAACACAGCAGTTAAGGGGGGAAAAGGACTGAAATATAACACAAACATAAACAACCAGGCCTGAATAGGAAAAAAAGGATACTGTTGTCGATAGAGACGCTCAGCATCTTGAAGCCACTCGAGCATGTCAGCGACTGACGGGGTAGTGGGAGAGCGCTCAGTTACTGTGAGCAGATCCACACTGTGCATGTTCTGCTCATACAGCTGAAGGACCGCAGCCACCTGGTTACTGATAGCATCTCTCACAGACTGCAGGGAAGACCTGAAAGAAGAGGGGGAAAAGAGAAAAGAAGGTCAGATTCACAAATTCTCATCAAACTGTTGCAAAAACTTGACATAGAGGGCTTTTTTTCTGGAGCAGTGGTTCAGCAAGCAGTTGGGCCACAGCATTCTTGACTTTGGGAACCACTGTTCTGGCTATAAGGAGCTGCACACTCATACTGCAAACCATAACAGCAGATCCTGAGCATCTGCTGTTATGGCTCTCCCTATCATACATCTAATATTGTGCTTACTTAATGTTTTAGACAGATAAACAGGTGACATTATCCCACCTTGTCTAACCCCAATGGTTACTAATTAGGGTGTAGATACACTCCTTACCCATCAAACGTGCATAGTTTGTGAATGACAACAATGCAGGATCCTTTATCAGATATAAGGGAACCACACGGTTCTTGTAATTTAATAATCTACCATGATTAACACCGTCAAACGCGTTCGATGCATCAAGAAAATAAGAGAGAAAGCACACAAATATGGTTGTGTTTTGTCCGTTTGGCAACAGCTTTTCATTCTGGAAAGCCAGAGGTGAGTGCGTACAGAACCACTGCAGAATTCACCTACTTACTTACATCTTCTCGTTGAGTTTTCCCAGCACTGTATCTGCTGCTTCTAAGAGCTTAAAGCGCAGCCTTTCCTCCAGGTCAGGAAAACTTCTGAGCGCTGTGTTGGAGATCTGCACCTTGGACAGAGCTCTCGACTGCTCTGCCAAATTCCCGAGAGACACCATCAGTGGACTGCATTGGTCTAAAACACTCTTCCATACTTTCTGGTTGCTTTCAAGAGTCGCGAAGCTTTTCCTCAGGGCTTGATGAAGCGTAGCTACCGCAAGGGTGCCCATTTCAAGTGTCCATTTTAGTGCTTAGTTGTCCCCAGGCAAAAAAAAGATACGTATTTGAAATACATTAAGCCCGTTTTCTCTGTTAATTTTTCCAGAAAGACTGTTTTATGGAAAGAAATTTAAAAGACTCTCCCCACATCTACGGAACATCACATTTCTACCATGTTGCCCTGAACCATTTCCGTTTCCCTGACGTAAACAATGACGTTCAGCGCTACGATAGGATGAAAATAACTTTGTTGTGACGCAAGGCAATCGCGCGTCCTAATTGGCCGAGCCTGTGTGTTGGCTCCTCCCCGCGCGAAAATTTGAAAACTACTTTGTGAAGGAAAGAGGGTGAGGACGAGGACGAGGACGAAAAGGCAAAGCATCGTTAGGTAACAATATATTCTTTAAATAAAGTATTTATATCCATGCTAAGACAGTTATTTGATAGGATACAACGAATGTTGGTGTGTGTGACTGGAGTTGGCGGGTCAAACAACTTGCGTTATTCAGCTAATGCTTATCAGCTAACAGTTAGCCTCGTGTAGGTAGCGTTTTTAAATACTGCCGCTAGTTTTGTTTTTGCATAAGGCACGATCATTATGTTATTATTTCATGTTATAGCTTTGTAAATATACTTATTTCGCATTACGTTTAGACATGGCTCCCAGGAAAAGGACCACCAAACAACGGAAAGACAACCCAAAGACGGCAAAACTGGAAGCCTTTTTGGAGGATTTCGACTGCGAGGGTGATTATTAGTATTTTCTATTAATGTGCATGCAGATTTACAGCTGTCACCCCAATTCTGAAAAAAACTGCTTCTGTTCTAAATAACTGCAATAATCTTCACCCCACCTCTGAGAATCTGAATCAGCTTTTCACACACACACAAGGAATTTGTTTTCGGCTGTCGTTAGCTCTCTGCAATTTTACAAACAACACAATATGTAGACAGACTATGCAGACAATGTACGCATTCACTCAATGTAATTTGCATATGTACAAAAATATAAATATAGTGCAAGGTTGCAGTATGATACAGCCCATATAATGTGCCGTGTGGCAAGTAAACAGCAGTATAATTTTAGTTATTGATATGTTTGATGGGATTTGGAAAGAAACCTTTACAGTGTCTGTTTGATTTTGTGTTCAGGGCACAAAAAGCAAACAAAAAGCAAACAAAAACCTTTGACGCTCAAGTCCAGTCCCATTTGAACCTTTGATACTGAGCAGGATGCCCCACAACATCGTGCTCAGTTCATCCAGATCAAGTCAGATCTCTCCTGTCACCTCATTATTATTCTTTTCATCACTTACCTCCTTCCCCTTGGCAATATATCATTTATTTGCTATTTCAACACCTACTTCTATTGCTTCACTGATGACTCCCAGCTCTACCTATCCACCAAACCAAACTCTTCACTCCCACCCTCCTCCAGCACCTCCTGCTTATCTGAAATCAAATCTTAGTTCACATCAAAGTTTCATAAAGTAAACCGTGAAAAAACTGAGTTCCTCCTGATCTGAACAAAATCCACCCTATCCAAAGCTGAGTTTCTTCATCACAGTCGACAGCTCCTCAGTTCGCCCTCCCTCCATGTTAAGAGTCTGGGTATCATCATTGACAACATTTTATCATTTCACTTAGAAATCTACTCATTTCTAATCTTGTCCATCCTGGTCACTCCCAAACAAAAATCAGCTCTGTCACCTCAAGCTTTGCCTCCTGTCTTTTTGTTAGTGGCAGCATCTCCATACCATACATCAGAGCATCTTGTTAACCATCCCTTTCTCTCATCCTGCTATCCTTCTGACACAAATCACTCCTGAGACTCGTCTCCACCCACTCCATCCTGCCTGCACTCTCTTCTTTGATTTTCTTGTGCGCTGTCTGTTGCTTTAGGTGTTGGACCTTGTTAAAGCTGTTATATAATTAGGTTTGATTAAATAGCATTTTTAGATAACTTTCTTACAAAGTCTGATAGCTGATATATTGAAGAGTAAAAGACAAGATGTATATCAACAGACAGTGACATTTACAAACTGACTTGTCGGTGCATTTTGGCTGACAAACTGCAGTGGCATTCTTGTTTCTGAAATGTAACTACTTACTAGTTACTTATTGTAAACATGCAGCACTGATATCTGCAATAGGCGAAACTATCAGGCAGTATATTTGGATTATAAATGTACCTGCATAATGACTATCCTATTGAGTGGCATAATTTATATCACTGCAGTGTCAAAATCACTTAACACTCAGTTGGGGTTCCTAGAATTTCCAGTAGTACAATGGGAGACAGAGCCTTCAGTTCTTAGGCTTTTTCTTTTGAACCAGCTCCCAGTTTGGATCTAGGGTAGAGACACCCTCTCTACCTTTTTTAAGATTAGGCCCCAAACTTCAGGATAAGGTGACCCTAAACCATCCTTTACTCATGCTGCTATAGGTTTAGGCTGCTGGGGGACTTCCTATGATGTACTAATCTTCTCTTCGCTTGTCATTTTTCTCTCATTGTGTTTACATGTCACAGTTGTATGTCTTTTTTTTTCTTCTCTCTTCCATAGTTTTTTGTTCTTTGTCTCTCTAATATTGTACCTTAGCTTAAAAAGTACCTTGAGACAACTGTTTTTGTGAATTGGTGCTGTATAAACGAAACTGAACACCTGTGTTTCTGCAGTGAAGACCAGAGTTGGACACCTGAAAGAGAAGCAAAAACAGCTGTTGAAAGATGTTGACAACAGCTACAACATGGCACTAATTAAGCTCCCCAAGGCTGTCAGGCAAATGTCTTGGTTGGAGTATTGCAGTAAGTCAACATAAACCGTCTCACATTAGTTTAATGACTAACAAATCCCAAATCCATAAAGAAGTAATGCACTCGGGCCAGAGAGAGTTTTACGGCATTCTGTGCTTGTCTCAAAGAAGCTAAATATGCATTTTTTTTAAAACATCTGTGCAATTAAGTCTGGAATGAATTTCACGACTCCTGACAGATTATATGTAGATCATTATTAAAACAGTATTTTTCTGCATTGCTGCTCTGTGTATATTGGCTTGGTTTTTAAATGGATTTAAAGAGCGTTTATTTCTCTCTCTACAGAGGCTGACAAACCAAAGACACCAGAAGTGGATAATGCAAAGGTCAGTTAATTATCTCTCTCAGATCATACTTCATTCACAGATTTCTGGCTTGTGCAGCGATGCTCGGTTCTGCATAAACATTCAGTTGTATCTGGATTTAGAGACAAGAGGAAGCTGCTATCGTTGAAAGCGTTGTAGCTGAGGATCATGCAGTTCTTCTGAAAACAGTTGAGAAAAGTAAGTTAAAACTAGTTTATATATTTCCCCTTAAAGCAGGAAAACCTTTTAGTGAAACACTGTAGCTGATGCCATTTTTTTTGTCCACAGCGTCAAAGAAGAAGGGTGGCGCTGAGAATGAAAACACGACGAGCACAACAAGGAAGGTAATGGCTGATTTCCATTCAGTCATGCATGAGAAACTAAATACGACTGTGGTCACGGGGAGTGGATCGTTTCAGTGCCGTGTCCTTTGTTTGGCTCCTTTTTGTGGCGTTTTAAATGCTTGTTTGCAATTTAGGCGAGAGCTACAAGAAAGCCCCCGACTACATTAAAGAGAGCCAAGGCGGTCAACAAGAAGAGCACCGCCGTCAGACGGTAAGCTTTTTTTTTTTTTTTAAACTTTCTTTCTTTATTTTTACCACTTTATCAAATTTAGTAGGCAAAAAATGTGATCCCATCACGTCTTTGTTTGGATTCAGAATAAGCAGGA
>VUQK01011739.1:0-20897 GCA_015106715.1 Bujurquina vittata
CTCCCCCCCAAACATGTCAGTTAATGTTTTCACCAGTGTCTGTGCAAAACCTAGAAACGGAACTTTGAGTATGATGGAGTGTTTGCAGCATCAGTCGAGGTTGCAGGGAGGAGCAGGAGCCCCGTGCTGGTATCTCTTCTGCACCGATCCATCGCCTGCTTGTATGATATCTTCTCTTTAGTGATGGGGTCCACCAGCTCCTTTGTGTGGGCAGCTTCATCTTGCAGATCTTTTGCTGTTGTGCTGTCAATCAGCTCAGTGGCGAGAGCTTCCTCAATAGTAAGGCGGCCTGCTTTGGTGGGATCCACCAACCCACCGGTCAGGTGCTGCGCCTCTAAGTACCTCTTGGCATTTTCTTGGGGTATGAACCCTTTCTGTGCTGCCTGTCCCACAGCGAGACGCCGTTTGGTCGCCGGATCCTCAACTCCGGTGAAGGCCTTCTGGGCATTCAGAAGCTTATACTTTTGGTTTGTGTCAATGAGACCGCGCTCAGCTGCTTTGTGGACAGACACCTTGTCCTTTTTGCCCAGATCAACTATTCCACCAGTGGCTGCTTGTGCCTCCAGCAGCTTTAGAGCCGTGTCGACGTCAATGAGATTGCGGGTGAGGGCACTTCTCACAGACATGCGGCTTTCACTGGTGGTGTCAAAAATGCCAGAGATTGGGAAAAACTCATCTCCTGATGAAGCACTCAGGTTGTTCAAACTGCCGCTATACTGAGTGTTCAGGTTGGTGTAGGAGGACCTCAGAGATGTAGACATGGAGCTCAAGGGAGAAGCTGAGATGGGTTTGGTAGAAGAGGATGGGAATGCTTTGGTGGGAGAGGTTGGGAACGGTTTGGTGGGAGATTTTGGCATTAATGGTGGAATGTAGGGCTTGTTTACTTCGCCTGCAACAAGGAGGGCAAACTCAGAAATGAGCATTTTCCCTTCCCTGTAGCGCTTCAAGTCATGCTGAGTCAAACGGCCATCCCGCAGAGCGTCTTTGACTGAGTACTGCTTCCCACTTTTTCGATCCTGCAAAATGGTTGTATCTCCATCTGGACCAGTTGAAGTGATTTCCTCCCAGTCGCACTCCAGCTCCGACAGCTGAATGTACTGGTTTCGATCGATTAGTCCCTGCAAGTAGGCATCGTAGGGTGACATGTCTTTACCGGTTTCTGGATCGAGGATGGTGATCCTTGTGGAAAGATTTGCCTCTCTGGTGTGAGTCTCAGAATGGTCCTCATTCTCTATGCCGTTCAGCAGCTCACTGATGAGTATCTCTCTCTCGTGTATTTTGTCCTTCTCTTTCAGGATCTCTGTCTCCAGCCGCTGAACTTCAGAGGATGTCTTAAGACTTCTGTGCCGTGCCATCAGGTTCCTCTCACTCATCAGCTTGGACTGTTGCTGGAAGGTTATGCTAATGCTCTGTCTCTGAGACTCTAAGTTTCTGAGCTGTTTCAGGAGATCTTCCTTCTCCCTTTGCATGGCATCTCTTTGGGAAATGAGCGCCGTTTCCTCATGAGAAGTCGTAGACTTTGACGTCTGCAGTTGGGTTAGTTTGAGGTGGATGTTTTGAATTTCATCTTCTTGGTTCCGCCTGAGATTTCTCTCCTTCGTTACTAGATCTCTGAGTTGTTCCCTTTCAGCTTCCACTGCTGGATCTTTCTCCACACGGACAACTTCCCTGTAAACGACCTTCTCAATGGACTTCTCCTTTTGCAGAATTTCCAGCTTGAGCTTTATGTTGGAAATTTCTCTCTGCAAACGAGTGATCTCGTTGCCCTCAGTCTCCAAGTTGGCATGTATATCATCAATGTGTTTATCCAACTGAGGGTCCTTCTCTATTTTCAAGACCTCCTCAACGATGATTTTTTCCTCAATGGGCGGTGGAGTATTTTCCAGCTCAAAAATACGAGCTTTGATCTGTCTCAGCTCTGACTCTACTTGGATCTTCTTGTGTCGATCATTCATCTGAGCCAGCATATTCTCTTTCTCTTGAATCAGGGCTTTGAGCTGTCTGACCTCTAGTTCAAGCTTTCTGCGGGCTTTCATTTCATCATCCAATGTCTTGTTTAATTTTTCATGCTCTTGGATCTGCTTGGCGTCCTTCTGAAGGCGAATCACCTCCTGTGTCACAATTTTCTCCTCTGGCTTCTGCCTTTCAAGGATAATGTATTGGTTCTGTAGGTCAAAGAGACATTCCTCCAAAGTGCGTCGCAAGTGAATCTCTTCTCTGACGTTCCTTCGAAGCCTGTCAGCCTCTTTCTCCAAAAGAGGATCATTCTCATATTTGATGACTTCTTTATTCACCAGCTTTGTCTCCACTTTAGATTTTTCAGCTTTCAGCTCATCCCTCTCTTTACGCAGGTGGGTCAGAAGTTCTAGGGTGGTGTCATAGTTTACTTGCAGACGGCTGGCTTGGTTGTTCAGCCTTTGCAATTCCCTGATGACCTCTGGGCTCTTCTCTTCTTTGACCACCTCTTGGGTCACCTCCTTGTACTCCACCTTGGGCTTCTGCGCCCGCAGTGTAATCAGAGTTTCTCTCATTGCGTCGATTTCTCCCTCCAGGTCCGTACGGTTTCGGCTCGAATCCTGCAGCTCTTTCCTCAGACGTACCAGCTCCACTTCTGTCTCAGGGTCAACCCTGTAAATTTCATTGACGATTTCCTTCACCTCCACTTTTGGCTTGAACCTCTCCAGTTCGCTGTAACGTAACTGAAGGGTGGTCAGGTCTTTCATCAAGATAATATTCTCATCCTTCTCCTCTTCCAAAACCATCCGCAGCTTCTTTGACTCTTCGACCATTTCTGGATCTTGTTGTACTTGCTTCACAACCTTGGTGACTATCTTGGGTTGGATGCTGGGGATGAGCCTCTCCAGTGTGTTTATTTGGCTCCTTATGCTAAAAATGTTATCATTGAGGGTCTTGCATTGGAATTCCTCCTCTGCAATATCGCTCTGGAATGTGAGAACAGCTTTCAGCATATCTGGATCTTTCTCGAGCCTTACCACTTCCTTTTTAACAACCTTTTCTATGATTTTCGGCTTCTGCTGAGCCAGAAGTGTGATCTCATTTTTCACTTGAACTGCCTCTGTATTCCTCGTTTGGAGCTCCAGGCGTAACCTTTGTATCTCGTCTCGAAGCTTAGCGGCTTGTATATCAAGCTGGGGGTCCTTCTCGTATTCGGTGAGGATCTTAGTGACTAGTTTAGGTTCAACTTTGCTGAGCTGCATCTCCAGTTTGATAATCTTCTCATTGATAATTTCGATCTCTGATTGGGTGCTTGACCTTTTCAATGCTTCATCCTGGATCCGGCTTTTCAGAGACTGCAGTTCCATCTCCAGTTTGGGATCACGGTAATATTGCACCACCTCCTTCTCCTCCAACCTCTCCACTCCTCGCCTGTTCTTCAGAGACATAAACCTCTTGCTGTATTCGTCCAGGTTGTTTTCAAGATGCAAACGCCTGCTGACCTCCTCGTTTAATTCTTTTTTCAGACTGTCACTTGTCTCCAGGTCTTTCATCTGGCTCTGGAGCTGCAGCTGCTGAGTGACAGCCACCTGACTGACTTTCTCTTCGTTCTGCACATAAATAAAACATCGGGGATTTTTATTTATTCATTTAAATAAAGATATTTGAATTCCACAATAGCCTACCATAGCCATCATGTTCTTCGCTGTCCTCAACTGACTGAGGAGCTGGTTGTTCTCTGCAGACACTGCAGAGTAGTGGTTCAGTAGATCTTTCTCCTGCAGTAAAAGCAGAGAGCAGCATTAATTCAGCAGGGACCTCTAAAGTCAAAAGAAGATTGTTATTTCCATCTATAGAAATGTATCTTAGGTAGGATGCCTCTGCCACATGCTTCCAAGCCAGGAGCAGGGAAAGCAGCAGCAGCAACTGAGCCAATAAAGTGCAGAAAAGAGGCGGGTTGCAAAGCTGCTTGCAGATTTACACAATTTAAAACAGCAACGCTTACACGAGATTAGTTTGACCCTGTGGTCGGCTTGAGCTTGAATGACGGCGAAAAAGATTTTTTCGTAACAGCCGTGTGAAACCGTACCGTTCTCTGTATGGACTGAGCCAGAGTGGAAGTCTGACGCTTCACTGAAACCGGTCCGTCATCAACGCTCTGCTCATCCTCATCCTCATCCTCATCACCACCATCAGAATGTGTCAGAATGGCAGCGTAAGTGTGGGACTTAACTTCATAGTCCTGAGAAGAGATATACTTAAAGGTTTAGGAATCAAACACTTTGAAGGGCGTGCCTAATCTACAGTAAATATTTTCGCTATATTTAGGTGAGATTCTCAGAACTCACATGCAAGACACTTTGCAGATTGCGGGAAAGGTCCTTGACTCGCTCTACATCTTCTGACTTCATCTTGATGTCCTCTACCACTCTCTGAAGCATAACCAAAAACAGACCTGAGCTACTTTGTTTATAGACATCAGAGTCTCGTTAACGCGTGGAAAGAAATACTTCCGCTCACCTTCTGACAATTCTCCTTGGTTGCAACATCTGCCACTCCGTCAGTAGGTTCGATCTTATTATCGGGCAAATTGACCAAGAAAAAGTCCAGTGACTGAACAGCATTCTGGAAATCCTGGTTTTTATTGGCTGCTTGCTGTAAGAGAGCAGACCTGCAGCACACACGTGAATTACAGCAGCACACGGGTGCAGTAGTTACAATACTGTCTCATTTGGTTTTATTTTCCTCTCACCTGTCCTGGAGCTGATTATCGATGTTTGTGTAGCGGTCCTTCAGGTTCTTCACCTGGTTCTCCTGCCGGCGGATGTCGGGACAGTATTCACTGAAATTCTGCTGCAGGGAGCTGCACGCCTGCTCTGTCAGGTCCAAGTCTCGGCCTAACTTTTTCAGATCCTCTTTCCTTGAGGCAGCATCTTTGCTCAGTGTCTGTTTGATAGCACAATCACAAAGCACAGACGTGAAAAATGGCACCTTTTGCTTCCTTCGGCGCTTCCAATGAGCTATGGTGCTGCATCATTTTTAGGCTCGTGCACAACACCTGAAGCATCTGGTTGCGACTCTGGAGAGCGTTCGGTTTGTCGAGGATGGCGCCCTCTTTAGCCAGTTCCTTCTCAAGCCCAGAGACAATACCCTCTACCCTCTGTATCTGTTTCTCTAAGTACATGGAGGCTGTAGCTCTGATGGAAGGAGGGAAGCAGCAAAGTTAAAGGAGCTGGGGTAGAAAAGGGCTGTGACATATCAGCTAAGAACAGGACTTAATCTTCATACTTTTTCTTATAAAGGTCGATAAGTGAGCTGACGTCGTCGAACTTTTTGTTGGTAGCGCTGAGTTTGGGTGGCAGGGCAGAGGCGGTGGGCCCCAGAGGTTTCTTAGCCAGAATGGGATCCACCTCTCTCTGGATGGCAGACTTCTGCGACTCTAGCTTCTGCACAGCGAGAGCAGATTTCTGGAGGGCAAGGAAACGTGTTTGGAAAGGAGGTCATTTAATGGCATTGTGACCTGGATCATTTCATTCGACTATACTGCTCTTCATGTTCACCTCCAGCTCTTCCACCCGGTTCGCCAGGTCCTGAGTGGGGCTGCGCTTGTCTAGTGGGGTCCTCTCTCGGCTCAGGATTTGTCTTTCACTCGTCTCCAGGGCCTTATTGAGCTTCTCTAATTCACTGAGGAGCCCTGCCACTCTGGGATCGTCCGGAGCCCTTTGAGCAGTAACTGAGGAGCAGAAAGGAAAACAGCTCTGTGATGAGAACAACATTCCAGAAAACCCTTTGGTCCTGCTCTCAGAGTCAGGGGAAATGACTTCTCACCTGCCTTCTGAGGTTGAATCACCTCTACAGTGGGGTTCTTTAAGGAGCCTATCAGAGCAGATCTACGACTCTTTAGGTCTGCCAGTTGTCTGTCCAGACTGAACACACACAGACACACAACGCTGCTTTTAAATCTGCTCAAATAAAATAAAAGAAAGGATGCTGATGTGATTATGCTGTGTACCTGTTCACTGTCTCCAGGGCCTCAGCATCAGGTGGTGGGATCATGAAACATGCTCCAGGGAGGCTTTTGGTCTTTCCACTGCTATCCTGAAGCTTCCACTTCTTATTATTAGAATTGGACTTCAGGATTAGCTTTTCATCACGTCTCACTGCACCCTAAAGCAGATACAGAAGGGGGGGGGAGGTGTCTCTAAATTTACAGTCTCCATCATAAAGGTGGCCTCCTGTTAATGACACCTGACGGCAGCCTACCTCTTCATCCATCCAGTCACACAGCGATACCACAGTGGTGGGTTTGCTGGGCAGGACTCTGCGTATCTTCAGAGGCATGACGCTGCTGCTGAGCTCCCTGAGGGCGGCCAGACGCTGCTCATTCCTCTTCACCGCTGGTTCATCTCCCTGAGAGGGAATTTCAGAATTGTGTTCATATTTCTCCACTGCTCAAGTAGCTAGAAGTAGTTCAGTGTGCAAACTGGATTCTTTAGGGCGTTCTTTGAGAGCAGCCTGACATCTGCATGAACGCGCAAAAAAAAACCCTTCAACCCCCTCAACCTCTTCCTTGTATGAGGATGCTGCATCTCAGGAGGTTCAATCTTAAATACTGGCTCATGGTTAAAGAGCTTTTCTGGTTTAAATTCAGAAAAGCTCATCCAGATGACTGCTGCAAACCTGCAAACGCACGAGCTGCAGCATGAAAACATAATGAATAAAACTTGGAAAACCAGACAGGTTACTTCTCACACGCTTGCTTGTTTTGTTTTTTAAAAAACAGCGTTCACTATTAAATACCATAGCATGTGAGCCTAAAGTGCAGCAGCATGGTGGCTAACAGTGTTGACTCGCAGCAAGAGGGTCCTGGGTTTGAATGCACTGTTAGAGCTTAGTTTAGCTGACTTAAAGGCAAATCGACTTAGTGTGATTATGAAATTAAGAGTACACACTGTTAACAGCCAGGAGAGGGAGATTTAAATTTTGTTATAACACATGTTACACATGTAACAACACAGTAATAACAATATTAAAATCCTTGTGTCAGCTGGGAAAGCATGGTGCATCTTTTCTATACTTGTTAAGACTGCGCAGAAATCACAAAATAAATTTAAAAAAAAACAACTTTTACCTCCAGTTCCAACAAGACCTGAGAGTTACTCTTGCTCTCCGTGGACTTTGGCTCCAGAGTCGACCTGAGTCTCTCCAAAGATTCTGACAGCCTCTCTGCATCCAGCTGGAACTGCATTGAACAGCCGGCTGTTAACAGCGAGCTCTTCATGAGCTGCAAAAGTCTCATTTTCATCGCAGCTCGTTACCTTCTTGTAGGTGTCAATATTGTCCAGGTGCACTTCCTGTGCCAGACACAGGTTGAGGAAGGCTTGCCAGTCAGCCTGCACCGTATCTCTGTGCGCCTGAAAAAACATCAGTCTCAGTCAAATTCAGATTCAACAAAGTTATATCCCACAACCGTACCGGACACTAGGATGAGTTATCGCAGATGTACTTTTATGGTTGGGCTGCCGGGGTGTTTCATTTCAAGGAGACGATCTCCTTCCTCCTGCAGCAGGTTGACCTCTCGCTCGTGTGCCAACAGTGCATTACTTTTGAATTTCTGTGTGAAAATACAATATGAAAGCATTAAGTTCAAAGTTCATGTTGTTTCGACAAATAATAAATAGAAAGTTTAACTAATAATAATCATGCTGTAAGCACGATTCTCACCTCATATTCCATGCGGACGCTCGGGGGGTCCACCATGCGGTCGCTCCAGTCTCTCTGGAGGATCCTCTCCTGCTGGCCCGACAGGTAGATGAGCTCCTTGCTGCAGCTTTGCATGTACTCGTACAAAGAGGCCAGGTAGTTGCGCCGTCGCTCGGAGCTCTCCTGCAGAAGATGCAAACAACAAATGAACGGCGCGCATCCCTCCAAGCAGCACAAGTCACACATTTACAAATTCAGTCAACTTACAAGAAGTTTGGCATATTTCTCTTTGAGGGCGGCGTACTGCTCCTGTGGACAAAGAGGGAACAGGTGAATGGTGCCGCCTGCGTGCAGACGCGTGGAGTGCAAACATGTGCAGCTTTGTGCTGCTACCTGTGAGGTGGTGGTGCTAGGTTTCAGCTGGTTGCTGTAGGCCTCGACCTCCTGATGGAGGATGTTGTGAGCTGCTATCTGCCTCTCTACATCAGAAAGCTTGGGGCCATATGCCGCTCCCCGTAACTGTTTCTGTAACACGCAGCAGAAACTGAAGCATGGAGGCCACTAACAGCTACTAATACCCAAGAACGGCTTTAAGACTGTAGAAAAATATTGTGTGTGGTTCAACTGACCAGTTTTTCGTCAAACAGAGGACCCCAGCCAATCTTCTGTGTCAGATCCAGGTCTTGTACCTGGTCATACACTTTCCTGTAGGTGGCGCAGTCTTTGGCCCAACGTTCATGGAGATTTTTCACACTGAGAAACACAATATTTAACTTAGCAGTGAAAAAAAAGGGTGCGGAGCAAGCAAGAAGAATGTGGAAATAATTGTTTGCGGCGAGCATGGCTCAGTGGCATGGAACAGATCAGGTTCTGTGTGGCATGCACGCTGGAGTTTGAGTACACTCCTGAGCAAACTCACTCGCCCTCTATCTCTGTTGCCTGAGGGTGCTGAAGCCTCTTGGCTTTGTCCACGTCCATGAAAAGTTCCTTGAGCAGTTTCTCGGCCTGGGCCAGGTTGTCTGCATTGTCTTTCTTGTGCATCAGCTGCTCATTCTTCCCATCTCGCTCTTCGTCCTACACAGAAGCCACACAGGTGCACCGCTGTCATGTTTCAACCCTCTTTATTTATCTTTTTGCAAAACCTTTGGTGGAATGAAAGTGTCATTTCTAACGCTCATGATGAGCTAGATGAAGGAAAGGTCAGCATACGCTGCCTCCACGTCTGATGCACGAGGACCTCTTACCACAGCCAGCAGCTGCTCTGCTTGCAGGATGTTCTTCTCCACTTGGTCTGCATTCTTTTGCATGCGAGAAATCAGCAAGGCCAGCTCCTGAGCCTGCGTCCTGGGTAGAAACACAGAAAGATGAGGGTCAAAACACTCCAGTTTAATGGCTTTATTTAGCTCCTGAAATTCTTCTTCACATACCTAGAAAACATAAAGTAGCATTTAGTCATGTGACTGAAGTGAAATATATACATTTATATGTACTGGGACTTCACTGCTGCCAGACTGTCCAGAGATTATTCGTAATCTCAGACTCTCTTGTTAATATCGCACGATTCACATATTTGATGGTTGCATCAAGGCTGAGTATGAAATGAGTTTGGAAGGGGGTGTGTGGGTGCGAGTAGGTGGGGCTACAGAAGCTCTCTCCATGACATCATACAGAGCCAAGGCCTGCGTGACTGTGAGTGCTTGTCAACAGGTGGGACCGCCTCACATGAGACTTTAACCATGTTGGACACGAGCATCCATCATTATAACTGTACACAAGGAAACGTCTGTACCAATCCACCTTAAACATTTCCAGGGGAGTGTGAAGAAAAAGAACAAAACTGAACACACTGAGAGTGAAAGTGCTCACAACTATATACAAAACAGACTTAAAGCATCAAAACCAGCCGAGCAGCTCCTCACAGTGTCACTCATCAAACCTTTTTGCACAGCGCTCTTTGTTCTCACTAAATGTGTTTGTCCTGCGCTTTGTTCTTGGCTGCGCTGTGACACACAACATTTTATCCTGCCACACCCCACAGGAAGAACCTTGAGGTAGAGGGGAGTGTCCCCCTGCCGCCTGCCGTTGGCAGCCAGGAATGCCGTCTGTTCCCGCTGCACCTTTTATTGTATGAATGGAGCCACTGATTGACACTTGCAGTCAGACATGATGTCCTCTAGTAGGGGCGCCCATGCAGGAGGATTCGGTCTGTCATTGCTCCCTGAGGGGGAATGCTTTTTATGTTCGCGTTTTGCATGACGAGCTGGTAAAGAATGAGGCTTGTTATGGATTAAAGCACTCCACAGGATACACAAGGAGAGGTGAAACCCTTAGCCTTGGTTTCTTTTTATTATTATAACTATTAGAAATTGATATTGATGTGATATCAATCTGTGCTAAAATAAATACATACATTGCAGTCCTATATAAAGTAGCCACATCTTATTTTACAGCTGAGTATATAAAATAATCAATAACAGTCCAACAGTATGATGTAAAATAGTATTAAAACTAATTTTTTCCTTTAAACCTTGTTTTACATTTATTTAAGTAACATTTTGCTTTCAGGATTTGTAATTTTGAAGCACTTTCTCCTTACTCCTTTCCTCTGACAGACCACAAACATCTCGCATGCGGGCGACTCGTTTCTGATGTTGACAGAGCAAACGCTGAAGCTCGACCACCCTAATCGTGACCATTGGTGTCAGAGATGACGCCGGTGCACGCGGCCGGCATAAACATGCACTCACTTCCGTTCAGGCGCCGGTATCACTGTGCAGGAAAACCCTGCCCTGCCGCTCCTTCATGCCTCCTTGCCAGTCACACTCTCAGGTCTTTAGTTTCATGGCACGCCCCGCTGTGACAATATGTGCCACCACCACCACCACCCCGCCCTTGATAACAGCTTACACCAGGAGGAGGTAAACCCTTGCTTAATCGCTTTCAGAGTCCACACATTTGATCGACAGGGTCAAAATGTGGAGAGTGAACGCACTCTTCTACTCACTACACAGCAAGGACAGCAGCGCACACTCAGTGCACGCTATTACACTCTCTTGCAGGGACATCGTTGACGTGTCAACTCCAGCCTTTTGAGTGCCACCAGAAATGGATTTAGTGAGTCAGTGAACTCTGATGCTACACCCCTTGGGCAAAGAAACAATTGAGTACACAGGCAAACTGAATGTACAGGTAGTAACAGGGAGGTACTATCAGAGCACACAGCAGGAGGATGTCACCTTCCTGCTGCTCCTTTTTAGGAATGACAGACAGTCTGTTAGCATGTCAAACAGTGAATGTATTTCAACACTCATTGTTGCCTGCGGTGCACTGTTACTGTCGGGGAAAGTGAAACAGCTGTCCTCTGCAAACATAAATGAGGTCATGGTACAAAAAATATCATAAACTGACCCATCAGGGGGGAAAACCCCACCATGAGGCATTTAAAAGAGAGAAAACAAGACAAGTGCACTCAGATAAGAACACCTGGCACACACACACACACACACACACACACACACACACACAGTAATTGCCAACTCACTTGCTTAACTTTGCGGAGCCAGGATCCTTTTTCTTCAACATGTCGGGACGCCGTGTGTGTGCGTGTGTGTGCGTGTGCGTATAGTCTGAGTCCAAGTGTGTTTCTTTCAGCTGCTCTCCTCTTCCTCTCAGTCCCTTCTTATCTCTTCTCACCTCTCAGTTAAGGGAGCGTCCACCTGTCTCAGCTCCTCCCAGGCCAGCAGGTGTGTCACCAGGAGAGCGGCGAGCGCGGCAGACCGGGCGGACCTGTTCCACTTTCATGCAATCTCACATTCTAGGAGAATTATTGCATTTACTCTTGTGACTTTGGGTGGTTATGCTTTCCCAGAAGTGTGAGTGTGCTTTTTTTTTTTCATTTTGCTCCCGAATTACACTTTCAAAAACAAAACCTTTGTGGTTTCAGGTCAGCTCAGTGGTTTTTTTCATCATTTTAAATAACCTCATCATAGTAATGGCCTTTTAATATGATACAGTTGTTGCTCTGGAGGGATATTATACAAAGCGCCCACGGTCCCCACAGAGATGACCTCAGAGGAATGTAGGAAAGCTGGCCACTTGATGGATATCAGGCTCATTTTTAGGACTTACTCTCTTTGTTTAGATGTGACAATTAAAGGTGTAACCTAGATTTTTATGCACCGTTCTACATATCAGTGTTTCAGAGCAGAGTATGAAATCTAAATAATATACATAATTTTATTTTTGTTTGCGTGATAAGACAGTCTAGTGAGAATATAAACGCCCACAGAATGGAACACATTTAAAAAAATGAAATAACACAAAGAGGACGATAGTTATGACCTCTTACCTTACTTGAGCGGTGGAGTGTAACAATTTCTATAGTGTCACACACACACACACGCACACACACACACACGCACACACACACCCTGTGAAATTACCTAACAACAGTCAAGGTCTAATGCAGGGAATGCAAACTTCACCTGCTGCCAAAAGAAGACGAGAAAGAAAAAAAAGGGCTGATAACAAAGATAAACTGCGAGGCTGCAGAGCATGCACTGAGAGAGAGAGAGCGAGAGTGTGTGTGTGTGTGTGTGTCAGATCAAAGTTGGATGCACTCGTAGAGTCAAACAATGCGAGCTTGTAAAAAAATTAGTTCAGCATGCTGCCCCGTCTCATGCTTGCAGTAGGTGTGAGCGATTCACGCCCAAAGCAGTTACTCGACAAACCAACGCCCACATACCTGCACGGGAGGACGAGGAAGGATTAAGGAGAAGGAAGAAAGAAGGTAAAAGGAACCGAGATCAAACAGAGAAGAGAGAGTGGTGGGGTGAGAAAGGCACGGGGTCATAGCTATGACATTTTGACCCCGGCGGCGTGCAAATCTGCAAGAACCAAAACCTTAACAATAACAGCGTGAAATGGTTTTCCTGCAGTAATGAGCCTGCACACAGTTACTGCCTGAGCCTGCAAGTGGGTTTTAGCTTTGGCTGCGGTTCGGGACTGAATGAGCCCTGCGCTACAGCACTGCACAGCACCAAACACCTGACATGTGCTAACAACCTGGGGAACTCAGTGGAACATTACAGAGTTTAAAGAGCCAGAGTTCTACCATGTTAGAGAACAAAAACAGAGCTAAACACGGAGGGAATACTGAACAGCTTCAAATGCATTCTGATGCTGCTCCAAATTTCCCAACACATTAAACACACTGATGTTGGAGCAAGGGCACAGATAAAGGATTGGCCTGGAGGGCCCCCTTCCCCAGATGGGTCTGGATCCTCTTTTTCTGGGAAAAACAGTGTTTTCATCCGCAGTGCTGGAGCCCTATCCCAGCTGCCCTAAGGAGAGAGGCAGGGTGCACCCAGGGCAGGTCGCCTGTCTTTCTCAGTTAACCCTGAGATGGACTAGCAAGCTGTTCACACCTTTACAACAGGGATAGCCTCCTGCAACCCGGACTTGGAGAAGCAGTAAGAAAATGCCCCTGAAGTGAGGTTATTGTAAACGAAGAGGAAACATTGTAGAACTAAAGAAAAATCAAACTAAGCTTCACCACAAGTAAAGGTGGGGTTATCAGTGGCTTTCAGGTGCACGTTATTGCGTCCACCTCTGCTCTCGAGCGCAGCCCATCTGTTTAAATTGCACATTATGCAATTCATGCAAGATAAGCTTTCCCCCCAATCAAATGCACCTGCAGTAACTTGTGTACAGCCTGTGTCACCTTCGGTTCATTGGTTTCACAACGTAAAAAAGTTGTAGTCCTGAAAAGAATAAAACATATAGAACACAAGACGTGTTTTTTAGGATAAAGGTGCTGTCAGCATCAAGGTGTGTGCACCCCCTCCCCCCAAAAAAAGCATTTCTCTGGTTCATAAAATGCTCTGTAGTATTGACACGGTGTGCATTCCTCACATACTCCCATATTGTGGTTCTGTAAACATGTGGAAAGCAATCTAATGAGCCGCACCCACAGAACCTGTGAGCAGCAAGGACCGTTCTGATCTGTAATCACGCCCACTGACCTGTGACCAGGTTTCATTCTCAAACATATACGTGAATGGGGCGAAGCAGCAGTTCTGGGCCCCTTCTCACCTGAACAGGAGCGATTTCAGTCTTACTAGATCTGTGACAGGAGAGCTTTGCTCCTTGATCACAACCACTTATTTTAAATATATGGTTGCAATCATGAACGCAATGTGTGCTTGTCCAAAGATAGATGTTGGATAACAGTGTTTTGTAGATTTAATGGATAACTGAATGTCCTCATGAACTAGGAAAATGTGCAAACTATTACCAGGAGCTGGAAAGGCAGCGAGCCACAGCTCAAACCCTACAAATATGTTGCCATTTGATCCTCTGGCAATAGGCGTAGACATCGTTTCACTTCAGCCTCCTGGAAGATCTAACAGTATTCATTAGCTGAGTAGTTCTTCAGTCATGAATTTAATCCAACCCCCACCGTGTTCTACAAACCGTGTCATGAGGACACTGGTTGCAGCCCTGATGAGTTTTTACCTTCACCAGCATGTGGGAGGACTGACAGGGAAAACTAGTCTCCCGGTGCTTTCAGCTACTGTTATAAGCCTGCAGAAGGAAGTGATGTGCAGCCTTTCTTGCTGTTATGGCAATATCAGTAACACCAAACCCCTGCGACTGCACTTCAGATGTCACAAATAATTCCATGAGTTACTGGCGCCACCTGCTGGACATTAATAGTGCTGGTACTGTTGCCTGGTGACTCCACAGCCTTCATTTTGCTGTAATAAAGAGGACACAAGTGTCTTTTGGGGAGTTTATTTCAAAGATCATGCAGTGCACGTCCCAGAAAGGAGCTTAACATCACTTTCAATGATACACGTGAAAACCAATACATCTGTAATTAACTAGTACAAAATTTAACTAAACATTGAGGAATGTAACAAATTAAATAGCAATAGGAAAGAGTGTACAACGCCACTATTGCTGCACTGCAGATCTTAAAAAGGCTTGACAGAGGTTGGAGTTGTTGTAACCCTGTTGTGTAAATACAAAAAAGAAAAAAAAAAAATCTGGATAAAGTATACAACTCAGACAAAAAGCAATAAGTTACTTCTTTCAAGTGTACGGCAAGTTTACTGTGAGAACTGAGGAGGCATGGGGTACGGCACCAGTGGTGGTGGAGGATGCTGTTGCTGCTGTGGCAGCGGCGGAGGAGCCTGTCCCTGGGGGAAGGGGAACGGGGGATGACTCACACCGTTCTGCACAACAGCCTTACCAGCACCAAACTGCTGGCCCTGGAAGCTGTTCGGGCCTCCAAATGACCCATTCTGGTTGTTACCATAGTTTGACTGTCCATTACCATTGTAGCTTCCTCCATTGAAGCCATTGCTGCTGCCGCCGTTCCCCCCATAGCCTCCGTTCTGAGAATTCGTGCCATAGGACTTAGTTGGTCCATTATCCATGCCTCTACCGCCATCCCTGTCCCTAAAACTGCCAAAATCACGCCTTCCTGAGGAATACCTATCCCGACGATCATTTCTATAGTCACCACCTCTGCCTCCCCTTGAACGACCTGAAAACAACAAACAGTATCAATCAGAAAAGCAGCACAGGCAGACATGAAAAGAATTAACCAAAAAGAGGGAAAGAAGAAGAGAAAAAAAAAAGGCTATCAACCATTAAGTTATGATAAAATTATATTTTTCAAAATAAGAGAAAAGAGCAGCAGGATAAAGTGGCATTACTCATCACCATTTCTGTATCTCACCAATTAGATTTACCTCCTCTGTCTTCTGCCATTTGGAGGAGCTTTGGGTTGATGGCCTGGTTGGCCTCTCGAAGCACAGAGATGAGGTCGCCGGCCTGTCTCATGTTGTTTGGTGTGAAGAAGGTATAGGCTGTGCCTGTCTTTTGGCTACGAGCGGTTCTGCCAATGCGGTGGATATAGTCCTCGGAGTTGTTGGGGTAGTCAAAGTTGATGACAAATTTGACGTCTTCAACATCTGTAACGTTGCAGTGTGGCATAAAAGAAGAGGACAGCACACAAAGATGTGCACCGGTGCCACCACAACAACCAGATCAAAAACATAAGAGGGCAAGTTAGTATGGTCATGACGGTGGGATGGCTGGTTAACTCACAAAGGCTGCAAAAAGACTGCCATTAGTCAAGCATGTAATCCTTGGGGAGACTACGGTGGGAAGAGAGAAACGATGCACACTCCGTTAGCTTCTACTCCAGTGAGATAAAATAAAACTCTCCTCCTGAGCCACTGCCAAACCACACAAAAGAATGGATCAGCAGCCTTACCATTCTTGGAGTATGCATTCACTAGTCCATTCCCATTGCAGAACACGCCCCTCATATTGTCAAGTGACCCTCACGATGTCTCTACACAGTAAGGCTGTTATGCACACTACTGCCTCCGAGTGTGCTCGAATTAGCTTTTTACCAGGGTCCTTTTGTCACGCACACATGAGATGTTTGCTACAAAGCTCACATGTGCGTCTCTTGGCAAGAAACTGTAGATCTGAACCCATTTGCAGGATGTCTACAGTGCACCCCCTTCTCAGCATTTCCAGACCCACTGTTCACTTGATCATAATGTCTCTTGCTGGCAGGTCTCGACATGACTTTGAAACGCAGGCGAGGGAGGAGTGTGAGCTTGGATTTTGTCCAAGTTTGTCCAACTAGCATGTCCCACTGTCACCAAAAGGGCCAGTAGCCATGTCTCTACAGAGGTGAAGGTGTGACCGATCTGACAGACTGCTCTTCAGACAGAAGTTTAGGAAACTGCAACATTAAGCCACCCATGCTTTACAAGTCTAAAACAGAAAGCACCTTCTAAATAATTCAAATAACTTGCAATGCCGTGCCCAAACATACATGCAAGACAATAAGAGGCTGTGTAGGTGGGCTTTGAGCTGGTACAGATAGGGCCTGGGTGTGTGAAGCAGTCCAAACCATTGCCAGAGAACAGATGAACATATGGGGGAACCTTCAACGTGCCCCCCTTTTTTAGGCAGGCCAGAGCGTTATGCCGCACTTGGGCCTGGTCACCTCTGTACATCTGCACAACTGGGAGACGCGTGCCTCGCCAGTCAGGACACCTCCAAGAATCCTCCTTCCCCCTCTGGATACCTGGGCTTGTCATGCCAAGGCCCTGCCATACAGACTGCTCCTTAAGGTCAGGGGAGAAACTCAGAAAGAAGCAGAAGAGTTAAAGAAAGCAAATACACTTTCTTTTACAAGTACATTTATAATACACAGATCAGGATGGATACTGACCTAAACCCCTGGAAGCAACATCTGTAGCAATGAGAATGGGAGCCTTCCCATATTTGAACTCTAAGAGGAGGAGAGAGGGAAGAAAAAAAAAAAAACATGGTAAGACTCAATATCGATGCGTTCTGTAATTCTACATCTCAGTTTAACCAGTGACAGGAATTTACCATTGAGCACCCAGTCTCTTTCTTGCTGGCTTTTATCTCCATGGATTCCCATTGCAGGCCACCTGAAAGAAATGGAGGTTTCAGATTTAGTCGCGTTAATACATAGGAGTTCATAACTTTAGAACAAGAGCAGTCGCACTTTAAAAAAACACAAACACTGATCACATTTCAGTACTTACCCATCCCTTCTCATTCTCCTGGTAAGGTCATCACACCGCCTCTTTGTCTCTACAAAGATGATGGTCTTGTTCTCCTTTTCACTCATGATTTCCTCGAGCAGACGAATGAGCCTACAAGAAGCCAGACACTCGGTAACTAAAAAGTTCAAAAACTAAAAGAACCCCATCTTACTCTAAGCACTTCATTTTACTATGGATCAGTTACTTACTTGTTCTCCTTTTCGCCATCATTGCACACATCCACTATCTGCAGGATGTTGTGGTTAGCACTGAGCTGCAGAGCTCCAACATTGATCTGAACATATTCCTTCAAGAAGTCTTCAGCCAGCTGGCGAACTTCTTTGGGCCAAGTGGCACTCCACATCAGAGTCTGCCGGTCAGGCTGCAAATATAGAACAATTTACAACACACTGCATATGCATCAAGGATTCATTTTATTCTACAAGTCTAATCTTGTCTGTAGAAACATACTCTGATTTGGTCAACAATTTTCCGGATCTGTGGCTCAAAGCCCATGTCCAGCATCCTGTCGGCCTCATCAAGCACAAGGTATGTGCATCTGCGGAGGTTAGTCTTTCCTGCCTCAAGGAAGTCGATGAGCCTGCCTGGAGTAGCGATGCAGATCTCCACACCTTTAAAATAGAAGTAATCATGAGAATTCCCTAGATTTCAAGCACATGACAAGCAAAAAAACCACAAAAATGAGCTACAATACCTCTTTCCAGGTCACGGATTTGGGGTCCTTTAGGTGCACCACCATAGATGCAGGTGGACTTTAGACGAGATGCTCTGCCATATTCAGCGGCCACCTGTTGCACCTGCTGTGCCAGCTCACGGGTCGGGGCAAGCACTAAACACTGTCAGAGGAAAGAGAACAGCTTTTTACACAATGATCAGGGGGGCTACATGTTGATTTCAACACCAGAACGGAAATAAAAAGGTCAGGAAACCTACTGAAGATTACAAATCATGACTTACAATTGGACCATCTCCACGTTCCAAGAAAGGCTGGTGGTTGATGTGAACGATCGCAGGCAACAGATACTGCAAAGGCAAACAGCTTTATAAGAAAGAGTGTAACACTTAACTGGCCTGTTCATATTAAAGCTGCACTGCATTTAAAGACAAAATATTTAACTTACAGCAAGAGTTTTGCCAGAGCCAGTCTGCGCAATTCCAACCATATCCATGCCACTAAGAGCCAGGGGCCAACCCTGAGACTGGATGGGTGTGGGTTCAGTCCAGTTCTGTTTGTTAATCACATCCATGACATAAGCTGAGGGGAAAGGAAGTGATAGTTACTAGAGAGCTCTTAAACAGTGAAACAATATTGCGAAGAGTTTGTTTTAAACTTACAGGGATAGCTGGCTTCATGAAACTTTGTGATAGGATTTGGGCAATCCCTCCCTTTCACTGTAATTGTTCTGGTCCTCCTATACTGTTCAACCTCTTGCTGCAAGACAGTGGGGAAAACGTTCAGTGGTCTCACACAACCAGTTGCATAACTTCAACACGTGCAGGGCCAAGCACATGTTGGGAGGCGTTACAACACATGTGATACATACCGGAGACCTCCGGGCAACGTCGGGATGCTGCTGATAGAAGTTTTTCTCAAACTTTGGGAGCTCATCCAGGTTCCAGTGTTTTTTCCGTAGTCGGTCACCGGGATTGCCGAACTTGCCTCCGCCTCCGCCTCCACCACGGCTTCCACCAAACCGAGGAGGACCGCCACCAAAACTGAAATTAAAGTAGTTTTTCTTTAGTAAAGTCGTAACAATGCCCAGCCAGCCGCCTTTCCTATTAAACAGGCCTGGATCAATCCCTTTAGACATCGGGAATCTGCCTATAAACCCCCGTAATAACTGCGTCATTCTCTAAAATATTATAGCTGCTATATACTTTCCAGCCAGCAGAGGAACAAAGGGGGGAAAAGCCGGCATTTTGTATCCGCATTCACGCTGCCACATGGCGAAAAGCCGACTAGCCAGCTGTGCTAGCATTACTAACGTCATTCCGCACTCGCGTTAACCACAATCTAAGTATGTAGAAGCAAAAAAAAATCATCCCGGTGGAAAAAAGCAGTGGCCAAGCGAAATCCATCACCGACATTTTGAATAAAGCTCTCAGTACCCGGATTCACGTACGTACCCCGAAGCTAACGAAAAGCCGCTGTGCCGGGGCACGAGGCCAAACTAGGCCCAGAGCCAAAGACAACGACAGCGGGCTCCTCTCGCCGGCCTAGGCCTTAAACGAATAAATGCCGGTTACAAGCCAGTGTTTCGAAGCGGCACGGTCTCTGCTAATTATCCTGTGCACTGCCCACTTTTCCCATCGACTAAAACCACAATATTTAGTTCAAAGGCCCATTTTTTGTCGGTGTGTAATCGCTTCAGACATTTTACGGACTACACGACCGTAGGGGGAAAATCGTTTAAACATATAAAAATTTACTTACCCTCTATCTCTGTCTCTGCCACGATCTCTGTCGGAATATCCAGGCATTTTTGTATACAAACTGTGTAAATAATGTGTTTTGTTCTGTTTTATTTTTTAAAAAAGATAAATATTACTGAGTTGGACTGCCGACTACGTCAAAAAACGACCGGCACTGACGCTGAAATGCCGGTAATAGAAAAATGGGGTCCGGTTTATATAGCGAGAGGAAAATCCAATGTATTCATCCGCCACACGTTGGAACCTTTCACGTTCCAAACATGGATAAAAAACACAGACAATAAATAAATAAATTCACGTTAACGTTCAAGTTAAATGATGTCTTTGGATTCTCAGAGTTTAATCGAATACATTTTATGAGCTAAGTTTGGGTCGAATCGAAGAAAAGTAAGTCGGAGCTTTAAAAGAATAACGTACAAATGCTATCTGTGTTTATTCCCAAATAACATATTTTTTTAAATTATCTTTTGAGCTTGAAAACACAAACCAGAAAAGGGCGAAACTCGGGTTCCCTTTGACAAAAGTTACTGTCGAAAACGGCGGCGAATACTGGCGGAAGAATATGTACGAGACAGAAAGCGGTGACCCGGCTTGCTTGAACTTCCGACATATTACAGTAAGTGACGTCATTACGTGTCCTCAACACCCTCAACACGTAAAACACAGGTTTGTTGTTTTATTGTTTTTTTTTAGAGGGAGCTCAAGCACGTACATGCTGAGAGGCAGCACCAAAATACAGAGCATAAAATAGATGAAAGATAACAAAAAGTGACGAAAAACATGGCTTTACATGATTATGGAGATACAACTTTGTATTATTAATGAAAATTCGTTTTGTCCGTGAACGTGTCAAAAACATGTCTGGCAAAAGCCCAAACATTGTTTGTTTACATTTGTTAGCTCTGACCTATTTACCGTTCGTGGGGATAACAGACTTGTGTGGGGAAATATCTGACCGACTGACCAGTCAGCTAAGTGGTCCAGATTGCAGTTCTCAATTAACTTGATATTTATCACAGTTTAACATTTTTGAACCAGCAGTGACACGAACAGTCTAATCCCCCCCCCCTCCTGTCTGCAAACATTTAGGCCTCAGCTGTGAAATGCAAATCTGTGAAACAATAAATACAGCCCCCCCCACACACGCACGTCCCATTCACATATAAAAACAGAGCC
>VUQK01011741.1:15715-26733 GCA_015106715.1 Bujurquina vittata
GCCCTGGGCTCTCGTTCAGCTAATAGGCAGGGCTGCACTCTTGATGAATTATCAAAAAGAAAGTGCCACATTCCTCCTCTGATGGCACTTTGAAAGTGTTATAGCTTTTTTATTGCTTTCCTCCCTTAATGAGTAGAAGGGAGCCCAATTACCAGCAGAGGCCATCAGGTTTCATCTCCGTAACACATTTCAGCCGGAGAGTATTATTATTGTTCATTAGGTTAGGGCCAGAATCTGCGTAGCTAATGACAAAGCTCAGTAGCCAAGAACCCTCATGTACACCAACAAGACCACAATTCAATTAATCTCAACATATTGCCTAATAACGCCTTGAGAGAGAAGCACAGTCATCAATTATTATGTCCTTTTTCTTCTTCCTTTAAAGACACATCGTAGCGAGCTGCGCTGCGAGGAGTGTTTGTTTAAAGAGCAACTCTCGCAAGGAGTTGAGTCCAGTTGAGTACTGTTGAAAGAGAGCTCTTTGTGTTTGTTGGCAGCGAGAAGAGATTGGGACTGTAGGAGGCCTGCCAACACTGCTGTTTAAGTACATACAGCGTTATTGGGTTACTCCAGAGGGGGGGTGGGCGTAGGCTCGGCAGGCTTGGATTAGCACGGGGCCAGAGAGCAGACAGCTGGGTGTTTCTGGTGGCACAGAATGGGGGGTGGGCATCCGTTTATGCGCGTCCCCGAGAGGAAAGCATGGAGGAAGACAGTGAAATTTAGAGCACGCAAGCCCGCCCCTCGACCATTTACTCCGCGACATTTACTCCTTTTCCTTTTGGGGCCGTTTCTCTTTTATAGTCTGAGGCATAAACAGGGAACTGCCTCCCTCGGTGTGAGAGGACTTCAGGTGAAAAACAGAAGTTACTGCCTCCATCTCCATCCCCAGTGACTCACCTCATCTCCCAGTCCCAAGTTCCCAATGTCTAATTAGCTCACCGGCACAGAACACAGGCAGAGTAATTGCACTCAGTGTGGAAACTCAGCCCGTAGCAACCTGGCTTGTGTACACACAAGACTGCTCAAATAACGCGGTGCTGTGGCAGGCGGCCACCGCAATCTTCTCTCCTTTATTTATTCACTTACTCATCCATTGAGTCACTTAGCCCTGCTTGCCATCCTCGCTGTGACGCTTAATCAGATTTAGCACGCAGTTAAGACGGTTTCGGTCTTTATGTTGCTCTCTGTGGCTTTACTGCGTTTTTTTAATTTTATATTTGGACCTGTCAGTCGTGCTCGTCTCTCCTTTTTACTTTCCTGTTGCCACAAGCCCTTTTACTGTTTTCTTCTTTTTGATGATAATCGTATAATTCGAGTCACGCATTCAGCTCTCTTTGATCCATCAGGAATCTCTCTCACCTGATTGTTGTGTTCTGTTTGGAAAGACCACAGTTTGACTCACTGAACAGGCGACCCTGGGGGCTCAGAAAGTGAAATCCTATTTCTTACTGGCATGGGTTCACACAAATATTAGCAGATATTTATACAACTCTGTCAGTGTTATCATACAACTTTTTAGGGATTACAATGAGGGGAAGTGAAGTGTACTTAGGAAATTACATTGTGGCTTTGAATGCATTTTGTAGGCTTTGGGGTTATGACAGTTTACCAAGTAAAAGACCGCAAATCCTTCACATTTGTGTATGTATTGCAGATACAGAGGACGACAAAGTGCAGACTTTGGTACATACAAACACAAATACATGGGGGCTCCTGCTGAATAAGAGACGGTAACTGTTCTCCGAAATAAATGGAGAGACTATTCACTTCCCTCTAGACAGCAGTATTTAGTAATGTCACCTGGGGCAAGCGGGGAGGGGTCAGGAGTCAGGGGGCTGAAAATGGACCCATCTAACCTTCACCATCGTTCATCATGATGGCTGGTTTAAAGGAGGAAGAAACAAAAAGGGAGGCTAGATTGGAGAGGGAGACAGCTTGAGCATGGGGGTCCTCAGACCAGGTTTTCCACTATGATGGATAGAGGATGTTTAAAGAGTGTAGTGCACTTGATGCTTGTGTGGCTGAAGAGCAAGGGAATAAAAAAAAAAGAGACTGAATGAAATGATTCATCACTAGTGAAAAGGTATTAGTCGAACTGAAGGGCCAGTAAAGAGGGTAAAAGATGGGGAGGAGTGGACATGGTGGGGGCAGAGGGAGTGCCATAATCTCAGAGGTATAAAGGTGAAGATTTGGTTAAAGACGGGAATTAATGCCAGCTAGCAGATGGAAGGCCTGCCAGGCAGTGTTAAATAATCATGCTGAGCCTAAAGAGAACTGGGTGGAATGGGTATTGTTTCGTCTTATCCCTCACTTTCATTTTTTTTCCCCTGCTGTCTGTCTAGTGGTGGGTCTTGGGTGTTACGGGGATTATGAGTTTTGCCAGGCAGGCCGGGGTTAAGATGAATGGTTGTCCTTTTGGATCCAAGATGGTCATTATCATTCCCACATGGTGCCGCCAGATAAAACCCCCAAAGCCTTTTTGATTCACATGGGTTTGTTGTCCGTCTCATTTTTCTTTTGTTTCTTTGTTTTCTAAGTAAATGCAGCACTGCTTTATACCACCTCTTGAAGCTGAGTGCAGCCCCCGTAGCCCTTTAGTTAGTTTTACATACGTCATTTTTAGAGTTTATTCAGTGATGGCACCAATAAATCAAATAATAGCACTCTCCAAAGTATCACACAGGCATCAGTTTTAGGGGAAAACTATGTTTCAGAATTATTAATCAGTCACATTTTGAGAAACAGTTATTTTTATATATTATATATATTTTATATATATTAATTAAGATAAATTTCTTGTATTCAGCAGGATTTTGAGGACTTTAAAGTGGTTATGATGATGTAAACAGAGCAGCATATTATACATAAATTGGTTTAATTGTAAAGTAAATTTCTTGAAAAAGATATTCCCCCAAAAAAGGTGTTCATCATCTTTTGTCGCGTGCGGCATAAAACACGACATAGCCAGTCCCTGAACAAGCTCTGGGTTTTTTTTGTCCGTAGCGAGACACAACAATGCGTGTGTTTCCATCTGTCGCCTTGGTAGCAAATAACAGGGTTTAAAACCATTTCTCACTTGGATTCCCTTAATGGTTATCTCTGTCTCATTCTTCTCCAATCAGAGGCCAGTGTGATTAGCCATGTCAGTCACTGGTAAAAGCCCCTCATGCACAGTGGCTCTGCAGTTTTCTGTATGAATAGACTTGGGGGCGAGGAACTCTCCAGTGGCAGTCTGAACACTGGAGACATTCAAATTCACATCCGCTTTTGTAGTGTCACTTCAATATTGTAGTATGGAGAAACATGTTGACATTCCTCTCCACAGGATTATTGTCAGTCTTTGTGCTGTCCATTAAGGCCAAGCTGCACATTATTCTGGGCAAATAATAATGCACCCGGGCTCGCTGCGAGACTCTCTCGGATGGAAATGGGCTTTAAATGACAAGGAGATGAAATGTCAGCTCGTCTGGCCAGCTCACTAGCAGATTTAGCTAGTTTGGACATTATCAGTTCAGGACAGTTTTGATTGGATCGGTATATGTGTGCGAAGCTGCCAGCTAGTGGTGGTGATCTGAGTACACGTGCATGTTTTAGGTCATGCGTGTTGATGCGAGGCGATGCGTTGATGTTAAGGAGACGTACTGTCCACTCTCTCTGTAATGCAGCCTTTTGCTCATACCCTACCCTCTTCCCATGTTTGCACAGCGGTGGACACAAGTCCTGGCTAAGAGCATCTAGGGTGCTATGATTAAGTATTAATTCAGGCATGTGATCGATTTCCTTCCAGCCTCTGAAAAAGAGCTGAGCACGGGGGGCAATGTTCAAACACTGACTCGGATTAGTGTCCAACGGCAGATCTGCTTTCTTTTTTTATCTGTTTAGCTCTGGGTGCAATGTAAAGTAAATGTAAAGTGCTGAACTGACCAGGCAGACCACACGCAGATAAAGAATTATCCTTTCTTTAATCACTATCATGTGATGCTCTTTAATTTTCCCTCTCCAGACACAAACTTGTAGAAGGGTCGCAGAATTTTGCTGCTGCAATTGTTTCATTTTGATTGTAGGGTGGGACGTACGCTTCACTCTTTCTGAGAGTGGCAAACGGGAGATGCGTTCCCTATCTCGTCACATCTCTCTCTAGCAGATCACTTGATCTCTGACCCGTGCTCAGGATAAATTGACAGTCATGCCACTCAGTCAGTGGAAAGGCCTCTCTAACCCATTTCTAACCCTGCAGGTCACCAATTAGGCTTTACGTCCATCATCCAGCTGGCCATTCCAGACCCCCCTTTTCCTATAGATGATAGCTTGCCACAGGGAGGCCATATTGGGCCTGTCCATTTGTCTTCATCAGGAGCTATCGGAGTAGAGGCCTCCCTAACCCCGGAGGGGCCCCTATTGCTCCTCATGTCTCACTCACTGCCTCTAACTTTCCCTGAAAGGTCCATGCATATTCTTATAAACCATACCTTGAGAAGCACTTGATGGTCGCCAGAATGGCACCCTATTACAATGAAGCAGTTTGTTTTTAGCATGACAATGAAGAGTGGGAATGGGATGCAAGCTGCAGACAGCACACTGAATAACGATAGCTTCAGAGGGGCCACGGTGCACTGAAGCATTCAGTGGGGCTTCGCCAGTATATTTCCCTGGAATTGGACAGTGTGAACCAAGACTGAAATGGCAGAGGCCAGTTTAATGGGTCTGTCAACACAGCCAACACTGGGTTTGAGTTTACTGTTTTAGAATCATTTTCTGCGGGTGTGCGAGAGCTTTCTGGCCATCTGCACGTGTGCACATACAGTTTGTGTGCATGAGGGCCCGCTTCCTCATCACTCAAGCTGAATGGACATCAGGCAGCAGTGAAATTAGACTGTCTCTCCTTCAGTGGTGGAGTGTCACTACTGAGATGGAAGGAAGGTGAGCACTCTGGTCCCAAGGCACTTTTAGTGGGGGCCCATTTTGAAGCATTTAATGTTTGACAGACACTGTCAAAAGCACGATGACCTACAAACAGCTATACTCTCTATAAAGCAGGTGTGGCAAGGCAACAGCATGAAAGTCACACACCTATTAAATCAGGCCAGCAGTTGCTCTTTATTTTATCTGAGAGCCTGTATTTGGCACCATTTAGCTGCCCGGCATCCAGTAAGGCAGTTGATTTGGCTGCTGTGTATAACTGGGGAGCCTATTTTTAGAGAGGTTTTGCATAAATAAATGCATATGCCAGCAGGACCTTTATGTTACTAAGTTCTTAAGATATAATTATGCTTATGCAGGCATGTGCATGCGCATGTTTTTGCACATGAATTTCAAGGTTAATCTCAAGACCGCCCTCTCCCTTTACAAGCTTGTGATTATAAGGTTTGGTAATTACTGTAGAGGTAATCTTCATACTTTTCTGTCTCTCTCACTGTTGGCATTCCCCATCACTCTTTATGTTCCAGACGTGTTATATACGACTGTTTTTTACTCCTTATCGTTTTTCAGATCTACATACTAACACTTATTTCTGTAAACATTCCTTGTGAAAAGCTTTTCTTTTTTTTTATTCCTTCATTTCAGTGTGCAGTGGGCTGCCAATACACACAGCATGTTGTGACTTTATGGTGATATTGCTCATGCACTCCCTGAAGCATCTCTTTGTCTGATGTCTAAGTGGAGTGAGGTTACAGTCTCTTTATTTTATCAGGCTTTTACCACTCCTCCGCTTCCCTCTCTCCCATTACAGGTCATCCTGCAGCATCTCCCGCCGGTGTGCTTAAATGTTTAAAAGCCTTTCCCCCTCCAGCTTTACTGTTTGTTTACCTATTTATTATTTTACCATTCCCTTTATACGTTTGTTATAATATTACTTTCTGTTCTTTTTCTCTCGTTATGTGTGACTTGTTTTTTCCCCCCACTCTGTGTATGTGCTCTCTGATAAGTGTCTAGCCAGGTGCTTGGCCTCCCAAATCTGTCATTGGTCCTAACACTCACAGCACATCAAATATGTCCCTGAGAACTGAAACAAAGCGATATCTATATCTTTCCTCGCCATTCTGAGCATGCCCTGTGATCCTCTAGTTTATACAAGGTCTGGTTGTCCTTGCAGATTTAGCCACTTTAATTTGCGTTTGCCCATAAATGCTATGTTGATTCACGACTGGTAATTTAGCGTGTGGCCACAAGAGGAGTGGACAAACCCTGGTTCCCGGCCATTAATGCTAGAGCTGCAAGAGGGTGAGAGTGGAAAGTCCTCCAGACTCCATTGATTCATCGTCTCCGTGCTGCATACTGATGCAAGCGCCCTGCCTAATGCTGCAGTTCAGCAACCAGTGGGTAGGGGGTGGATGAAAAAAATATGGAAAAAGATTTTTTTTTAATAAAAATGTCTTGGATTGACACAGATTACAGTCTGCACTGAGTAGCCTTGCTGCTTGCAGCTCCAGTTCCACCCCTACTCTCCACAGAAGTGATTGCACTATAGAAAGGCCATGTTTTGGCCTCTTACGTTTTCACCAGCTGTCAGTGACTCTTACTCATCTCATAGTTGTGTGCTTAGACAGAAGGCTTCAGAACAAAGCAGCGTATAAAGCAGGTGTCTTCCAGCATGTAGGATTTAATACCTCTAGTTTGTAATCCCTTAGTAGTGCATTTGTAGAGCCAGTCATGATGAAGATTAATAGCTCATTCCCGTCCACTAATCACTGTTGATGTGCAGTGAAAACAGTCATGACCTTGATAGCCCAGTCAGACGCTCGCAGGGTTCAATCAACTTAACCCTGAGGGGTTAAAGGTTGACTAAAGCGGTTAACAGAGAACGGAGTCACACCTGATCTAACCTTACTGTGACCCGAGACCAAAGATTGGCCACCAGTTGGAAGCCTAGTTAATATGTCACTTGGACTTTCCCACATTGTTTAAGCGCACACGTGCAAGTGACCAGGACGAGGACACTGAAGGAGGCTGCAGTGGCTCGCGGCTTTGAATAGCATGGATAAAGATTGGAGGTAATGTTTTGTGGCAGTAGGGGACTAATGTACATCAAACTTACGCCAAATAGAGGACTTACAAAAAGTTCAAAAGTCCAGTGTTTTTATTGCAATACGTTTCTTAAATATGATCTTTAGTTGTCTTTTTAAAAAGCAGACTTTTACCAGTAAACTCAACAAGAGATTAAGTGGAGAAACATGTGCATATGTTTCTTATAGAGGCCCCTTTCTTCTCAAAGAGTCTGATGCTGCCAGCTTTGTTGAACCCCTGTGCTCCAGAACGGTGGCTCGGTGTGTCTAGTTGGCCTGTGCTGCTGAGGCCCTGTCTCCTCTCTGGGGAGTCTCCTTCCACTTGCTCACTTTATCCTCCTGCTGTTGAAGCCTTGTGGGACACAGACACACAGAGCCCAGATTGAGCCACTCTTGCTTGGCCCTGCTCCATTCCTCCAACAACGCTAATTACATCTCAAATGGTAATAGATGAGGCCTCGTTAGCAGCTCTCACTCCCTTGAAAGATTCACAAACATACATCAGAGGGGCCACTGATCGGTCTGAGCTGCCTCCTTCAAAGGCCGGACTTCACAGGGAGCTAGGGGCCCGATTCGCTAATTACTCCTGCAGTTCCACGCTGCTGCCCCGCGCACCGCCTTCACAGAGAAGACAGCTCTTCTCGCATCACCAGTGCTATTTTCAGTCATGCTTACCCTCAAACCCAAGCCAAACTACATAGGCGTGTTAAATCTATAATTCAATGATCAAATTAGTTCACTGTCTATTTTTTTTCCATAAGCCAGCTGCTGATGCAATGACGTTGCAGAAATCAGTTATCTCATCGTGGTTTTAACCCTAATTATAGAAACTCCAGCATGTTGATGAGATAGACAAAAAAAAATATGACATAATAGCTTGTGGGAAAATTATGGTATGTATCTCATGATCCTGTGTGCACCAGTTTTGTATAAAGCTGATGTAAAATTCTGGATCTTTGCTCAAGTGTGTCATTAAAATACATGTGTCCAAATATGCACAGAATACTGCATGTTTTGTGTATTATTTTTTAGTTTTACTGGATTGTTGTTTGCATTTTCTACTATTGCCTAACCTGTTGAAAGCTGCCAGTCCAAATGATGTATCACCATGCAGAAAAGCTGTTCTGCAGGCTTGTTAAGCCTGGGTGCATATAAGATATTGATTGGTATATACCCCTATGTGGCTGGATTCTCTTCATTGTTTAAGTGATTTAATTCCACAGAATCCCATTAGATTTCATTATCATTTGTGTTTCATTCGCTGGCTGCAGCGAAGGAGATGGAGTCAACAAGAAGATTACATGCCACTCTAATTGTGGTGTGGTTTACAGTGAGCCTGTTTGACTGCATCGATCCTCTGCGAGAAATAATAATAAAATGAAAGTAAAGCAATGCAGGGAAGGAAGAGGAGGGAAACGAGCGGGGCCTTGTTACTGAAGGAATGATATATTGATCGCGTCTGACAGGGCGCTCTGGACTGATCAATCCTGATGGGCAAGAGGAGCCTGTTAGGAGGTCTCCTGGGTCGTCAGGGTCATTCAGGCAACAGGCAATTTGAGAGAAATTAACTCATCAAGGAAAAGAGGTAGATGGATGGATGCATGATTAATTGGGATAAAAATGGGAGGATTATGTCAAAAATAATTTATTAAGTCCCATAGGTGAGCGTGTTCGTTTCTGTATGAATGGATGACCGGGCTATGAAAGCCACACAATTGAACCTCCTACTTTTTACCTGTTCAGCAGAGTGTATGGACCCACACCTGTCTTCATTTTCAGGTTTGCAGCTGTGTGTTGAAAAGCAGTCTGATGGAAAAATGCATGAATTGTGTCAAATAAAGGTAAATTACTCAGGTATAAACCCCTGTAGTCTAACAGATGAATAATTTAAGCTAATAAGAGCGAAATCAGATGGAAATAAGAGTTGTGAAAGAAATAAGAATAGTGGCGACGCAGTGTTTGTGTCCGCTGTCCAGCATCTGTCCAAGAACGCTTTCCCCCTTGCGTTCCCTCCGCCTGGTCTTCCAAGCTAATTGATAGCCTGTACATTAATTTAAGTCAGACATGAGTGGCTGCTATTAATGAACGTAGAATTTGCTGGCCTGACAGTGAAGCGAGTGCTCACGGGAGAGTGATCTACAGCTCGAGGCGCAGTCTGGAGGCAGATGCTGGAGTGGTGTGGAGTAGAGCAGCCATTACATTTCAAGAAGGCATTCACTGTGAACTGAGAATGAATCCATTTTCACACTAAAATTGCTTCTATAAATTGGTCTAGGACCCATTTTCTGCATGTAGAGCAGAAACGTGAGCAAAGTTTAACTCCTCAATTGCTCGGACAAAACTCACAGAGGATAATGATGCGGCGAGCGGGAGGGGTCACCCACGGCAAATGCAAGATTGGGTCTGTTTATTGCTTTATGCGCTCAGATCGATAGGTCCGTCCACACCGGCACCCCATTTGCATTTAGCCTGCGTAATTGCTGGCATTAATAGCACACATTTACAAAGTATTGTCAGCCATGAAGTGATTATGGTAATCAGCAGACGGATTTGAAAAGGCAATTTTAAACTGCAATTTTTTTTTTCCTCAAATGAGTTGATCGACTTCAATCATCTGAGTGCTGTGCAGAAGAGTGGCCATCAATTATCTGTGTTAATGACAGGTTTTTAGCTGGACAGGGGTGTTTGCATAATGTTGTGACAAAGCAGTTACACACACGTTGTTGCCTTCGTGTGCGTTTGTTATTGGGGCGGTGCTGGAGGGTTATGTTGATATAAAACATGCAACAGTTACCTGGTGGGATCACACTTCTGCGGGCATGGTGAGGTCAGGGGTCCCCGTCCATAGCAGAGTGCTTACATGTCACCTTTCTGCTATTTAAACTGAGGCACTTTGCCCCATCCTCACTCTCCCCCCTCCCGGCCCTCATATTTAATTCAGCAGCTGCCCAGGGAGCAGGAGCACCGAGTCTGGGTGACTTCTCAAATGTTGTGCTAAAGCAGGGACAAATAATTTTGCCCCCTTTGTGACAGTAGCTTTAATAGCTATGGTTTTTCCCACTGACCAAACAATCGCCACTCACTCATTAATAAAAGAAAATCTCAGAAGTGGATACTTTAACTATCATTATTTACTCTTTGTGTCGACTGAAGGGAGGAGGTGCAGACGTCCATGCAGAAATTGAGGAAGCAGTCGAGCATAAGCGGGAGCTCCTAGCTCTATATTTAAAGACCATTTTTGGAGGAGGAGGATGCCTTCTTGTGGCTTGTTATGCTTCCCCACATTCAGACATGCCGTATGAAAATACGGCGCTCCGTCCCAGCTATCGTGGATTCAGATATTCAGTTATTCATAGCTTGGGGCTGAATAATGAAAGATGGTGAAAAAACACTTCAGTCTGCTCCTCTCGCTGCCTGTCTCTCCCCTTCTACCTCTTGACTGGATTGCTGCTTAGTTCTTAACTCCTATTAGGCGGGGGCACCTCCACCTCCAAGTCGCTAAAATGACATTTGATATTCAACAGCGTTAATGAAATTTGAAAATTAGTAGGTAATCCTTGCTAATCAGAATGACTGCGTTAAACAAGCATACAAGACAGTGGATCCTCCTCCTACGTGGATTCCCACAGACTGCAGATCACCCTATATATCTTTCCACACTGTTTTCCAGCCATACAGTATGTTAGGTGTGAGCCTTGGCATCTTGACAGTGATCCTTGCCTTCAAAAAGCCCAGAGTGATGCAGCATATGCATACAGAAGTAGCTCTTTTGATGGCTGCGGCGGAGCAGAGGCTTGCACAGCACGGCGGCTGCAATTTCTGCCACTCTGTTCTGCTCTTTTATGTGGCTGTGAGAGATGGAGGTGTTAGAAGACATGGATAAGGCTGGGGTTGTGACACCACCAGCCACTGCTTCATTTTGTAGCTGTGGTCACTTATTTGTTAGGATCCCCATTATTTTTGTCCCATAGTCCAGCTAATTTCCTGGGGTTTATGTTTTGAAGGCCAAAATAG
>VUQK01011741.1:56680-67545 GCA_015106715.1 Bujurquina vittata
TGTCATCACACACACACACGTGCACACACGCGCACACATACAGCTATGGCTGTGAGCACAGGAGCCCCACCCACCTGCTGTGAAAATGAAAAAAATGATTTCCAGCTTAATACACGATTAGAGCGGGTCAGAATGAATCAACATTTCAACTTCCACAGCACACAGATGGTCTCTCATGGAGGCACTCTTGCTTCCTAATCACCAAAAGATTGAAAGGAAAAAAAAAAGCAGCACTCAGGAGTCGCTTGTAAATTATTTCTTGCTGTCACAGCTGATTTTCCCTAATTGCATAGAAATGAAAGCTACAATCTGTTTCTCGCCGTCTTCCCCGTGCAGGTTGGAGAGAGTGCACTGGTGTAAAGTCACAGTTCAGAAATCACGAGGGCCTCGTGAGGAAACTGCTGGAAGATGCCGGAGAGTCACATCTCAGGGGATATTGGATAGGTAACCACAGATCTCTCTGGTGATATAGGTTTTGCTCCAAATGCATATGACATGCACTGCCATAAAACTACAGATTTTTGTGTACACATGAACAAAATTTCCTTTGATTGACGTTGTTACGTCTCTTATTTGTAGCCTTGCCTTGAGAGCCTCAGTTTGAACTCCGATATAAAATTGTTTTTTAATAGCTCACCTACAGCTTGAAATGATCATGACAGAGAGTACAGGATTTCTCCAAAAAGGTCTTCCTTTGCACAATCTGCTTTTTCATTTAAGGCCATAACTGAATGGAACGAGCTCCCTGGTAGTCTGAAAGCATGCAGACTTTCATATTTTCTCTCATAATTCTAAAAAATTGCTCTCAAGAAATCAGTTTTGTCAGATTTAAGTTTTAGATTATCTTTATATACTGATGGCACAGTTTGTACTCATACATGTGCAATTTTTACGATGTGTTTAAGGAGGTGTGAGTGAAGACTGTGACCATATCAGCTGTTTTGTATTTATGTTTTGCTGTTGTTTCTCCCTGTTCAGGGACTCTCTTACATTTTGGCCTATGCCAGTATTTAATATCTAAAGATAATGCATTCAAATATGAATGTGTGGTGTTCTTCAGATGTTGTCCCAGAACTGATCTGATTGGCTCTCTTATTCAAAGTATCCCAATTTTCTGTTGTGGATGCATGGAAATTGTCAAAAAAGCTGTTGATTTGTTGTGCTTTTTCATAAGGCTTTAATGTGCACACTCGGCAACATTGTACTTCTGCTTCTCGCCATTTTATATCAGCGGCATGTACTATGGCTATCAGCTCCTTTAAATACAGAGAGAAAATCTTTTCCCTGCCTTCACCCAGTCAAGTGTCGTGCGTGCACAGTGAATGTATTTTGGGAGATAAAATGAATTTCATCCAGTCTGATCCTCCTCGCCTCCTCTCCACAGAGAGCTCGAAGCCCCAGAGTCCCAGCAAGCGTCTGTCAGTGTCTCGAGGCATCAAACAACTGTTCCAGTCTGCCACCAAGTTTGTTCGTTTCCTGCAGAGGTAGTGCTCAGTCTCTCTTACCTGTCCCACTGTGCCCCGAGGATATCACAAGTAATGGATTAAATGCAATCCCATTAGAGCGGCATAGAGTACAAAGTTGAAAAGCCTTATCTCTTACTGTTATTGGAAAGAACAGTAGTCACATTAGAGCCGCTGCAGCTGTTAGTGAAGAGATCTTTTGAACAGAATGATGGCTATAGACACCGGACTGTGGCAAGTGACTGATAAATGCTTCTTCCTGCCGCAGGCGATCAATCGACCACACTCGCCAGAATCAGGAGCTAACAAAGAACAAAGAGTCATTCTGCATGAATATGAACCATGACACAGATTTTAAAAAGCACTCAAATACTGAACTGATTATTCAGCATCCTTTGCATGAGGGAGAGGAGTTGACTGTGTTTGGACTCCTGAGTAATTAAAACACAAAAAAAAAACATGTTTCCCCCTGGCCTGTCATGCTGGTCTCTGAAACCAGCCTCTGTGCTTTTACTTTACTCGAGGGACTGTAAGCTGTTTTGACAGTTAAAACTATTTGAAAATCCTGTGGGTGATTCAAAAAATAAATTGCTGTCAAGCCACAAAATTGATCTTTTTCTGCTATAAACGTCCCCCCAAAGGCAATGTTTTTATTGTTTCTTGTAATTTTGCAGTCCACTGTGACTTGTGAAATTGAAAGCAGTCTGTGCACTTTTTCTGACTTTATCTGTGTTTTCTCTTTCTTTTATCTGTCTCAAATTGATCCTGGGCAGAGGAGTGTACTTGGCGACTGTGTTCTACCACAAGGATAACATCCTGGTCACGGCTGAAGATCAAATCCCACTGGTGGAGATCCAGTGCTGCTCCACCTCCATCACCCAAGACTTCCTTTGGTTTGCCAAGGTGAACGTACTGCATACTGTCGTTAAGCCTGTTGAACTGGGACCACATAGCTGAATTATCACAGTTCATAAATATTAACTATATTTACCAAAAAAGTGTGTGATTTTCTTTTTAAATCGTTCTGTTTATCTTGTAGTTGTCCTGTGCATGGCAGCAAGTGCCCTGGCTACAGCAAGGCCTCTCCTCCGCTCACTCATCTCCCTCCTCCCTCCTTCAGAACAGGCACAACATTTTAAGGGCTGTTTCCCAGCTGCAGGTAGGGAGTTAAGCAGCTTACCGTTAAGATAAGAAGCATCAAAATGGGTTAATTGCTATTTTAATTGCTTCTTTACATCTCTTCCTCCTCTTCCTATTCTTATTTTTGCCAGACTTTCCTCAGTCAGGGCACATACCTGTGCCCACAGAACCCATGTTATGCTGAATTAATCCCCACTATACTTCTATTTATTATTCTCTGCTTTCTCTTGTCCACCTCTCTGCTGTCAGTCTTCTCTGGGAACGGTGGACCTGGGCCAGGTGTACTATGAACCACTGAAAGATCGGCAGGGCAATGTACTACTACTCACTCTGAAGGAATTCTCAAACACTCCCAGGTAAGAAAAGGCCAAAGAAAAAGATTGTGGGCTTTAAACTACAAACCCAGTTCTGAAAAAGTTGTGACGCTGTGTGAAATGTAATTAAAGACAGAATGCATTGATTTGCAAATCTCATAAACCCATATAGAATAAACAATAGAACATAGAAACCATATCTAATGCTTAATCGATGAAAAATATTTGATCATTTTGAATTTAATGGCAAATCTCAAAAATGTTGGGACAGGGGCAACAGGAAAAGTAAATGGCGTCCTAAAGAAACAGCTGGAGGAACATTTTGGTTAAATGGCAATGGGTCAGTAACATGATATAAGGACATCTTTGAGATGAAGAGTTGTCAGCAGTAAAGATGGGCAGAGGTTCACCAAAAAGCTGTAACTGCAAATCGTAAAATAATTTCAGAATAATGCTCCTTTGACCATCTCATCATCTACATAATATCATCACAATATTCAGAGAATCTGGAGAAATCTCTGTGTGCAAGGCCGAAAATCCATATTGGATTGGCTTTGGGCCCTCAGGCGGCACTGCATTAAAACAGGCACAATTTTATCATGGAAGCCACTGCATGGGCTCAAGAACACTTCCAGAAATCCCCGTCTGTGAACACGGTTCATCGTCTGGTTAAAGCTCCATCATGCAAAGAGGAAGTTATATGTGAACGTGATCCAGAAACATCACTGCCTTCCCTAAATAGCTGCAAATCTTTTTGGAAGGGGTGCATTAGCACCCATGGAACTGACAGGCTGCATGCCCAGAAAGGCAGCATCATACCACATACAGGTTTTAGAGCAATGTGCTCCCCTCCAGAATACATCTTTTTCAGGGAAGGCCTTGCATACTGACAATGCTAAACTCTATACAGCATATATTACAACAGCATGGCTTCATAGAAGAAGAGTCTGGGTGCTGAGCTGGCCTTCCTGCAGTCCAAACCTTCCCCCAACTGAATACATTTAGAGGATCATGAAATGAAAAATATGACAGACCCAGAACTGTTGAGCAGCTTGAATCCTCTATCAGACAAGATTGGGACAACATTCCTCCCCCAAAAGTCCAACAGATGCTCTCCTCGGTTACCAGATGTTTACAGACTGTTGTTTAAAAGAAGAGTGGATGCTGCACAGCGGTAAACATGGCTGTTTCACAACTTTTATATTGATCTATGTTTTCTGCACTGATGGGTTTATGGACTTTAGGGCATGGTAATTTTTGTTTTTGTTGAAAAAGCTAAACTGTGCTTCAAAATGCTAAATGCACTGGCTCTTTTTTTAGCACTTTTCTACTTTGAGCACATTATGCCACATTTGCCCATTCACACAAGCAGTTCTTTCTATGCCTG
The DNA here is from genome assembly GCA_015106715.1 of Bujurquina vittata. Lineage (NCBI taxonomy): Eukaryota > Metazoa > Chordata > Actinopteri > Cichliformes > Cichlidae > Bujurquina > Bujurquina vittata. The sequence goes on from VUQK01011741.1 coordinate 60,985, forward strand.
AGTGCTTTTTATCTAACATTTACACACATTCACACTAGGAATAATGCATTGGGGTTCAGTATCTTGCAAAAAATACTTTGGCGTGCAGACCGGAGGAGCCAGGGATCAAACCACCAACCTTCTGATTAGCTGGGGACCTGCTCTACCTCCTGAGCTATAGCCCTCTGGAAATGGGAACCTACAAACCACTGGGTGATGTCCTGTTGGCTGCATCCATCTTTTACATAGTCTGTGACTTATGTCTCACTGACGCCTAATGAAATATTTTCAGAATCTACCAGAACAAATTTTCTTTTCTGTCACACAAATCAGAATTACCCTCTTTGCAGTGTGTGGTAACCTAATTAGGCATCCGGCTGGGCATGTTTGAAACTGTACAATGTTTTTTGGGTTGTGCAGCCTGTCAACTGGCTGTTGGTGATGCACTAGCTTTGTTACACTTGATGAATTGACCGTTTCTTTAGTGGTTCTGTTTGGCTGCATTTCATTTCTCCCTGACTTGTCTGCTGTAGCACTCCTGACCCTCCGCTCCACTGGATTCCTCTGGCACGCTTGGAAAAGAACCGCAGCAGAACTCCTCTGCTGCCTGAGCCCACCGCCATGGACATGCTCTATGAGCAGCTCAAGGTGCGCCCGGGTTTGTATTTGTCTGAAAAAAAGAGGGAAGCAGCGTTGCATCCCAGCAGATGCAGATTGGGCGTTGAGTTTCACTGAGCTATGGGTTTATCTCCTGTGCTGCGAACTCTGAAAATGCATTGAAATTAATTTGAGAAGCCCAAACTGAATTAGCTAACAGCACAAAATTAGACAGGGGGAAGTAAAAGTCTCATAAGCTTTACATCCTATTAGCATCTCTTAACATCTCTCCCTTGCTCCATATCTCTTTGTCTCTGTTCTCCAGGAGAAGCTGTCCTTCCACAGGCACAGCCTTCAGTGGGCCCAGCCGGGACTGTATGTGGGCATCCTGAAATTGTGCAGCTCGGTAGAACAGATCAGGGTCTTGGTGCCTCAGAGGCTGCCCAGTTTACTCTGCCACACACGAGTTCGACACAGTGCCCACGTGACCAGGTAACACAACGTGACCATGTTGATGAGGTTATTGCAGCATATAACTTTACAACAGTTTCTGGAAAAGAACCCCCCAAGAAGCCTGAACAAACAATTACAGTGTCTATACAATTCTTAGAGCTTCAGCAGGCAGTGATACTGAGATGTTTTTGGACCACATGTGTCTCGAGTGACATTTGTCCCTACTTATTATGCCTTTATTGTTAACTGCGTTGCCACTGTGGAGCAGAGAGGAGTGGACGTGGCTTCAGAGTCATATTCAGAACCTGCTGGGTGCTGAGGATGAGAGCATCATGGAGAGCACCAGTATGATGGAATTCATCAGGTCTCTGAGAGCAGCGGTCACACATCTCCTAACGAAGCTCAACATCCCCCTCTACAGGGTAAAAATTAGTTACCAAAGACCAATTCAAAATCACCCAACTATGAAGATTTCCAGTGCTTATCAGTATTTGAATTATTGTATCTGCTGTACCGCTGTGTTTCTGTTAGGCGTATCAATACGGTGTGTACACCCGGGAGCTGCTCCAGTTTGGAGATAACATGTCCATGCTGCTGCTGTTGCCTCCCAGTGAAGACTTTAGCTCCAGTTACTGGCCTCTGGTGGGGACCAAAGAGCCTGGCCTCACCATGCCTCTGCAGATCTTTGAGCTGGGTAAGTGGAAAATTGTAGTTGTACTGAATCTGTTTAACAGTAGGACCACAGAGAGTGATGAGAAAAGGGCCTAACAAACAGGAGACCAGATTATGCTATTTGCAGCAAGCACACATGCAATCTAAAATGCTAAATAATGCATGTCAACCATATGCAGAAAGCACACTTAGGTACAAAACTGATGCAGTTCACTGTTTTCCTTATATGAAAGGGTGCACTGATAAGTTCTGTTGCTTTTTTCCCCTTGGCTTTGAGAAGTGATTTCTCTTTTTTCTCAACTCTGGCTTGTCACCCAGTTCACTTCTGGACATATGAACGGGACTTCCTTTCGCAGTACTGTCAGGCCTGGGTAAGGCTGGAGCTGGACACCCATCTGGCCCAGCAGGCTCTGCGGGAAGCACTGGACAACAAAGAGGTGCGAGAGGCCCAGGAGAGGCTGAAACACATCACGGAGCTTTCACAGGTGAGATCCAGAACAGCAAAAAGAGAGTGTGATACTTTAAAGGAGAAGTTGTGACACGTTTTTTTTGTTTTGTTTCTTTTATTGCTAAATACACATTTCAGTTGACTCAAAGCTTCAAAAAAGTCTAATAATAAGCATTTAATAATGAAAGTGAACTAGAGACAAACGCATTATTGTATTCGATCAAACTCTGTGGCCCCTTTTTATGTTTCATTAGCGTCTGGATATGGTCTGGAGGGATGCCCGCTGGATTATGGACTGTCTGCAGTGCGTGCGGTCCAAGCAGTGGGTGGGGGCGGTGCCTCTAGGCCTGGTGATGGGAGGAGACCCACCCCCATGTCCCGATGGTGAGGAAGAGGAGAGTTTGACTAGCCGATTGACATGGGCCCATCGATTACAAGCACAGAGAGCCATTACAGGTACTGCAATGACGCTAGTGTACTTGGGCAGCACTGATTATATTCTGTTAATATTTAAACGATTGAGGCAGCAGGAAGTGAACAAATTTCTGCAGTAATGTACACGAGTCTGTCTGCTCACTGGCTTAAACCACTGACATGAAAACAGCTTTCTCAATCAGTGTTACGTATTTAACATGACCTTATTTACATAATGATGCTTTAAAAAAATCTAATTTGTTGGCTTGGCCCTTTAAAGTTTCATGCTAAATTTAACAGCTATGTCATCTGGCTGACAAATGTAAGAAAGTGATGTAAACATTTAAAATAACAGTTGTTTGTTAGTAAGCCTTGCACGTAAAGGAGATGGCAGGAAAAAAGGTTATATTTCCAGTCAAAATATAAAGTAATGAGGAGTGGCTGTGTTGTGGTAAACCTTATTCTGTACATCTGCACCGAATATATAATAATGAGAAAAAAAAAGATTATTTATTTGGGAAATTTCCCAAATAAAATAAAATTGCATTAATAGAAAAATGTTCTCTATTTTTTTCTTCTAGTATTGTATGATATAGCTGTAACCAAGCAGCATAAAGCAGCTGTTGACTTTATACTTAGCCAAACAGAAAATATGTCTAATTTTCAAACCACTTGAGGGAAATTTGAAAGAAGATTTGGTAAACAACATTAGGACAGGAAACTATTACCACTTCTCTATCATAATAACTGTAGAACAAATGAGGCTTTAAAGCCAAGATAAATACTTTCTCTTTCCTGGCCTCATTTTGTCTTCCTTCCTTTTTCAGAGAGTTCAGCCAGTGTGACTCTGCCAAATGTGGTCACTGCCGAGGTCACCGCTCCAGCCGTCCCTGGAGAGGCTGCACTGGTGTTAATGGAGGGTGTCGTGAAGGGAGGGTACCCTGTAGACATCACCCCTCAGCCAGCCGTGGACCTGACGAGCCCTGGACACTCAGATTTAGGATCTGCAAGTGCTTTAAAAGAGTCTGGATTGGAGCCTGATGCTGTTGCACAGCTGGAAGTGAACTATCCAGTTTTGGACACGCAGGAGTGCTTCAGCAGGGAACAGGACTTTCCTTCCAGCATTACAGAAGTACTCCAACCAATGGAGATGGCAGAGTTGGTGGACATCTTGCCTACATTGAGTCTTATTGAGGAGGAGAACCCCTCATGCCCACCCACGCCATCGGTAATGGATATGCTAGAGAGCTTCGGATTGGGGATTGGAGAAAACAACTCCCTCTTTGAGTACGGGATCTCAGACCTGATCAGTGCAGGCAGCTACCCGGCACAGCCCAACTTGAATTGTAACAAAGACATGATCAGTATGACCGAGCACTGTGAGAATACGCTGCCACGGAATCAAGATGTGCCAAACTCTTGTGCCATAGTAAACGCCACAGGTGGTGACGCTGCTGCTTTTAATGTGGATGTTCCTCCAGACGATGCTGACACTCATCAGGCTTCCAGCAAGGGGGCTCTTTTTCCAGTAAGGAATCAGGTGGAGTGGGAGAGGCCCTCTAACTGTTCCTCCTGATATCAACTCAAACAGCTGCATTCTTCTAACTTTTGTGTTAATTTCCAAACAGAAAATCAAAATTGGACCTTTTGGGAGTTGGAGATCCTCAGTGTTTCCTGACTGTAAATCAGTGTTTTAAGCTCATACGAGACATTTGTCACACCCAAGATAATGAAAAATACGGGAAATGAAAAGGAAACGGAAACTAGAGTCGTTTGCGTGTGTTTGTGTTTTTCTTTTGCACATTTCTGGGGCGGTAGTTTATCTTTTCTAATATTCAGTCCATTTAACCTCGTTAGGTGGAAAAATTAAACTATATCATTGTAGTTATGACTTGAAAACCCATTACTCACTACAGCACAAATCCACAATGCTGCTTGTTGGAGCTGTAAACAAACTCATTAAATTCCTACAATTCAGTCAAATGGAAGCATTTGCTTGGCAGGCTATGAAAAGCTGTCATACTTGCATGTGTAACTGAATAATTATGGTTCTGTTTGGTTTGGTTTGAGGCCGTTTCTCTGGTTTATTTACTGCAGGGAGGCAAAATGAACGAGTGTGCTAAAAGCATATTAGGATGGAGGAACGCAGTAGAATATAATAGCCTTGCCTTTCAGCTCTGCGCCTTTCAACAGAAGTCAGTATATGGCTGTTTTAATGAGACGGTTTTTCAAATTAAATTTCATTGTGCATTGCTACAGTTATTACTGTTATGGAAGTGCAATACATCAGGAATCAGATACAAATACCTATGTTGGTTAGCCAGCCGTAGGAGGCCAAATCAGTGTGCAACCTCATTAATGTGCTCTAGGATGTATTATTCATTAAATGACATTTAAACATCCCAAACATCTGAATGACTGAATTTAGAGGTGTCTGCATGTCCTATATGTTGTCACTGTCTATATGTTTGATTTCAAAGGCCCTGGTACTCTCTGACAGCTGCAAATGCACTTGTGCTTGTTTGACATGCTCTCACTCTGCAGTCGCACTTGTGAAGGCCGGAAATCCGTCATCGCTTAATGCAATTTCAAATCAATCGGAATGACTTCAAGCGCCTGTTTGATGCTGGAAGATGGTGCACTTACACAGATTAATAATTAAGCAAACACACCGCAGAGATAAGCAACTTGTTATATTAATCGCATCCCATCCCTTTGATAAAAGCGAAGGCATGAAAACAGCATTTGGTTTAACAATGCAATCTAGCCGAGCAATCTGCTGAGAACATGCCCCAGTGATGTGTCGAAATTATTAGTCTTAAAAGAGTAGATAACTTCACTCGTGTGATAAAGTGTGATGCTCAAATCATTATTAAGACAGTCGGTTCTGGCAAACAGTGAATAGTCACTTTTCACCCCCCTGTGTAATGTGATGGGACACCATTTATAGTATTTAATATGCAGATCAGAGGAAACTTGCTCACCATGCATCAGTGTAAGCAATGGTTGGTTGCACATCATTTATTTTGTGTTCTAACTGTGTAATCTGAGTGCGTGTACAGCCATCACTGACAAAGATGAAATGTGTTGGGTTGAGTGTGCGTAGCGATGGTGCGAAACAGCCAGTGAATGAGGTGGAACAGATCAGGTCATCCTCAAACTTCTGTTAGAGGCCATATAAGGCAGGGAAACGCAGCCCCCTTGTTAACTTGATAAATGTTTAGATGAAAGACTATTTGTTCTGCAGATGATGGACGAACACCGTTAATGGACTGCAGATGGCTGTTTACCACCATCTAGTGGTCAAAATGAGTACCTGCAGAAATCTGTTCAATTTGTGGGGAGTTTATGATACGGGAGTATTAGCGCACCGTGCGTGATGGCACAGCTGTATGTTTACAGCTGGTTGGCACATAGATGCGACGCAATAATGAATAAATATTAAATAAAGTGAAAACATATACTGTTTCTGCACCTACCCTGTCACACTTCATATCAGTTCCTCAGGCACAGTTTACAGTTTGTCAGTAATTGGAATGTGTGTTAATCCTACAAGGTGTCACAGTTTTAAATGCTTTTAATATCAGAAAGCGGCCCACTTGTCATTTTTACGGAAGCCGAGAACGGCCATGGTCCCTATAAACTTTTTTCCAATGGTTTTCTCGTGATAACGCGTTATTTATCTCGTTATCACGGGATAACGAGATAAATAACGCGTTATCACGGGAAAACGAACTTTGTTTTCTTGAGATAACGAGTTAATTTACCGATGGTTTTCTCGAGATGATTATATTTTATTGAATGCTCATGATCAGTCTCTCAGTGTTCTTAAAACCTTTCCAGGAACGGACTCAAGCTGAAAATGTCAGATTGTGGAGAACCTGCAGCTCCATGTGGGTTTTCTTTAGCTGAACAAATAACCGCAGACCTCCGTCTGCTGACGATCATGTCCTTTATTGTCAAAACCAAAACAACAACCCCCGTGCTGCCTTACGCAC
>VUQK01011744.1:0-12045 GCA_015106715.1 Bujurquina vittata
GCAATCACTTTTTCACACAGGGCCATGGTGGTTTGGATTTTTTTTCACCTTTACTGATAAACACCTTCATTTACAACTTGCATTTTGTGTTTACTTGTGTTGTCCTTGACTATTGTTTAAATTGGTTTGATGTTCCGAAACACTTAAGTGTGACAAACATGCAAAAAAACAGGAGATGAGGAAGGGGGCAAACACTTTTTCACACCACTGTATATATATATATATGGAGATGTGAGATTAAGCACTGTGTTGAAGATGGAGTTGGATGAAGGTGGGTAGCAATGTGGCTTGCAGATGTGTTGCAACTGTTGCTACATTTACGTAGCAGCAAGCGAGCCTGTTATAAATTCTAGATCTTTTGTTGTTGAGAACATCAGATGGCAGTTTGGGGAACATGGACAGATATTCTAAAGTATTTGTCAGTTTGAAGGGATTTAGAGGCTTTACTTCCACAGTGGAAAATTCTGTACGTGAACTCTAGTTCGACAGACACTTTTATATTCCTGAAAGAATCAGCAGCATTTCAATAAAGAATAAAGTAACTCTTAATTAAACTATTCACTGATGATCCATCATGTGTTGGCTACACACGACAGCTCACAGAGACTTGGTCATTTCTTACTGGTAAACAGCAGGAACTCAAGACCTTCAATCATAAATCATGCGCATAATAATTAAGCGCGCGTTTTGTGCCCTTATCATAAATGTTATCCAAGTCAGCTCCCAAGAAAACACACACACGCGCGCATTTCCACAATGAGTAACTACACAATACCTCTCAGAGAAGTTGCGCTGCTGGCAAAGAAAGCAAAACGCATATTAAATAAAATCAATCACAACAGCTCTCGAGTGAAAGCGACTTACGCTCAGCCACGGAAATCAAACATAATGTAAAAATATAATATACAGAAATAAGAATACAAAATAAATAAAATACTGCACAACATAACACGACATACACGAGACTTGTTCCGGCAAATGACTGAGTCAGTCTGAGAGGTGGGGTCGGTTCCCGTGAGAAGATCAGGGAATAGATTTACAAATGCCAAGAGAAAGAGAGGGCGAGAGAGAGAAGTCTGGGCTCTGTGTGTGTGTGTGTGTGTGTGTGTGCTCGGTCTACAGTCGAGGGACAGGGTGGAGGATCCGATGTGATGGGTTTTGCTGTCAAGAGTGATTATCTCATGGTGGTGGGGTAATTAGGCTCTGACGGGAGCTGCCCGTCTACGACCTCTGGAAGCAGAACATCTAAGAGAGATGGATAACTGGGGACTCTGGGAAAGTTTCAAGGACATAGAGAGGGGAGGTGGGCCGGGCTACACGGGCACCAGATTAACTGTGTCACCAGTAATGTGACCAGATTACAGAGGATCTCTGCAACACGGCTCTGCTAATAACCTGAGGGAAGCAAAGCACACAGATGTGTCCAGCCTTAAAACGGCAAACCTTTCAGGTTTTTTTAAGCTGAATGTTGACAACATGCAGGGATCCTGAAACTTCTGCGTTGCTCTGACACTTGACATCACACACCGGATATCCCCAAGGTTGGTTTTTCTTTTTTAGATGCAGGCAGGCACAGGATGTATTTTTGAATCATCTGGCTCTGTGCCCGGTCTAAAAAAGGGCAAGCTGAAATTGCCTTCTTCTGCTGTGTCACTCAACAGCCTGCTTCCATTATTCTCTGCTTTTCCCAAAGAAAACTCCTGAGACGATATCAGTCACAGATCCGATCTTCAGAAGATGCTTTGAAGAGGCGTGGGGGCAGGGGCTGTGGGTAACTATTTAAGACATTAATTTTGAAACGCACCGCAAAGAAACGGGCGCTACTTTAAGCTTGGTCACTTGGTATGGACGCCTGTGTCTTTAAAAGGCCCGACACTGCTACAACAACGGTTTGACCTTCACCGTCACCAGAGAAGACGAGACACGAAGGGACAGAGATTGAGTGGCTGAATGGCCACAGACTGAAAGTGAGGACAGTGGACCGGAAACACTGTGACACACAGATCAAACTACACTCTGATTATTTCGATCATATTCAGGTACCGTATGGGTTTTTTTTTTGGCATTGTGCAAATGAGAAAACAAATGAAACTGTTCCAGCTAAAAACTCTAAAACTGGCAGGTATAGATGAATTTCTAAATGCTGTATGAAGGCAGTCTCTCTAAAAGGAGGCAGAAATTGAGGAGAGAAAATGAAAAAAATGGAAATGGCTAATTTCCACACTCCCCACAACATCAACCTGAAGGTCAAAGGGAATGCATATATATATTTATATATATTTATATTTATAAAGGCTTAAATATCATACATAATTTAAAAGCATAATAAAATTTTTAGCAAATGAATAAACTGTAAGTCCAAAGTCTTAAAAGATCCTGTCATCAGCGAGAGAAATAAAATGCCATGGATTTCAACAAGAGAAAATGAGAATGGCAGAAAGAACTGAAGATGGGAAGAAATGCTCATTTTTAACAGCATAGGGCTAAAAAAGAGGAAACCACATGGCAACAGGCATACGAATGAGCTTGTGTGTTTGTGTGCGAGAACAAACAAACAAAAACCCAACTCAGTCTTCCGCTTACAAACAGCGACTGAAGCAGCTCACTAGACTGGAATTGTCCCGATTTAACATACAAAAGTAAAAGAGGAAAATAGATTTTGTTCTCTGTACATGGTGCCACTCCTTGTCTTTATAAAAAAGAGCTTTTTCCTCCTTTGTGTTTTTGCTCAGGTAGCATCTTTGCTCTTTGTGCCAGGTTGGTACCAGTATAGCAGTAATGTGGGTTCCCCTGCTGGACAGGTTTCTGATCTGAAGTCAGTACACCAACACAATGTCCACACCTTTAAGTGATGACTCAGGACTGTACTCAGGTCAGTTGCCCCGCTCATATTATTAGTGCTCTTCTTGAGGCCGACTCGTCATTATGACTCCACGAACGTTCAGAGTTTGATGACTTGGGGCCAGTCGAGTTTCAAAACGTCACCCCTGCAGTTAGTTTGTGATTGGGTTTGTTACTGGATTTCAGCTGTGCCCACAGTGTCGTCCCCACTCATCTCGGGTCAGTCCAACGATATAACATCAGGTATCCCGCCGTAAATAGCCGCCACCGCTGCTTCGGCGCTGCTCCGGCCGGCCACCACCCCGGGATGTGCGTGTGCGGAGTGTGAGCTCGAGTGTGAAGATGAGTGTGTTGAGTGAGTATCACGGAGGCTGCTGGATGAGACCAGGCTGCTGGTGCTGCCCGAATTGCTCGCACCGTTGGTTGGCGCCGTCAGCGAAGCCGCCGAGGAGGCTCCCGATTGGTCGAGGAACAGGTGGGAGGCAGAGGATGAGGTGCTGTAGGGCATGAAGCGGTTGAGAAGCAGCTCGTGGTCGTCTGAGGCCGAGGCAGCAGCCGCTGCTGCCATAACCATGTTGTAATGCTGAAGGGTGGGAAAAACAAAAGGAAAGAGGGAGTGTTAGTGAGGCAGAAAATTCTGAAAGACCAAAATGTGGGTCAGGACAAGATTAGTAGTAACATTTACATATGCGTATTATATCTCTCGTTTGTCTTTATGAGTCGCTTAGTTCACCAACATATTCAAACAGCAAGAACATGAGAAAAAGAAGCAGCGCACTTTATAAACGGTCTTTGCTCTAAGTTTATTATTTACCTGCCATTTACATTCCAAAGTGAAAAACTTGTGCACATTTATGCATACAGCACAACGGGGGTGACTTTACTGATTACTGAAATGATCTCAGACCGGGAGACAGGATTGATCAGGATTTAACAGCCAGTGATTGTATACTCGATTTTAGACAGGCGAGCTGTTCTGCATAAGCTACAGTTTAATAACCGTGATCCATTTACTGAAGTATGCACAGGCACATTCTCGTAACTACACAATGGAGTTTAACTTCAGTTCAATTACATTTCAGTTCACAGCAAAGTTCATCTCCAGGCCCTTTATACTGTAAGGTAACACAATGGAGATGTCCCATATAAACAAACACTTGGTGATGGTGGGGAGCTAGAACTCCCATTGAGCAGGAAAAGATCTTTGCCAGATGGTTTCTAAAGTCTCATGACATCAGTACTCTCCCCACTGTCATCTTGGTATCAAAAAACTAGACGTGACAAGAGTGAGTGGTGTTAGCTCGGTGGCTAACAACTTGTCAATCACAATTCATTAGCTAACGGAACAGAGTATAACCAAGAATTACAAAAAATAAAATACATTTTTTATTCAATATTATCTCAAATAAGTGACTGAGCACATAAACTCATGACTGGAAAGTGTTTACAGACGCCAAGTCAGAAAGCTGCCCCATCGACTTCTACAGGACTGGAAGCCTTCTTGCAAGAACAGCTATCGCCATCTGGTGGCCTTCAAAGACAATGCAGGCTTAAGGCACTTCCACACTGATTTCACTCTTCAGACCTAGAAGCTATGTGCATGTTTCACACTATGAGTCAGAACAGCTGAGGGAGGGGCAGCCATCTGCTGCCACATACTGTGTGCTCTCCAAAATAAAAAATATTAAAAAAATCAACTATCAAAATACAGCAGTTAAAAAACTCTAACCTCGTGTACTATACTGGATGTACTGTCGCTGTCACAGGTATATATAACTGGAGCTGTGAGGAAAATTAATATAAAGCTGACCTATATCTGTATAATATGAAAGCATCCTACCACTTACAGACCTGACTCGGAGTCCTACCCTAACCCCTATGTTTTGGGGCACAAACAAAAATGTCAAGCCCCAGGCGGCGGACTTCAAATAAGTATAACACAAATGGTGACTCATCCGTGGTGTTGCAAGCTGTCTGTGTCCATGTCTGCAACAGAGTATCATCAGTCAGATGAAGCCGAAAAACGTCTCAAACTGAAACGATCTAGAATCAGTAGAATGTAAGTTTGTCAGAACTCTGTACTTTCAGGTTCAAGTGTTTTAATCTAAGAAAATTTCAGTAAGCTATGTAAAAGGGGCATTTCCCTAAAATCACAAAAATACATTAACTGGGAACAACCTGCAGTGGCGTCCGGGCGTGTGGTTTTAATTGTCCATGTTTTGAGATCTGATTACTACATTCATTCCTCCTTGATTTTAAAGACACGTTTAAAGCTTTCTAGAAGAAATGTTCAGGTTCGTGCACAGAAAATGCTCTCCAATGAAAACTGCTGACAGTGGAGGCTGTGGATTCAGCAATACTCATTCTCAATGCTGGTGAATTTTAATACCTTTTGAGACATGGCACATGGCACCCCATTCATCCTCATTGGCAGCAGAAATCCCAGATGCAGATAACAGTTGGATATCGCACTACTTAACGTATATGAGACTTTTTTTTTTTCTGAGAATTTATTTTGCAAACTTTCATCTCTCCTTAAACAGCCCGTACAGACTACAGCCCAGAAGAAGTAGAAATAAGAACACTAAGTGCCAGGCACAATTTATGGGAAATGACACAAAATATCAGGTTTCAAATATGTTTTTTTAATATATATGTCTCCGTGGTTGAGTCTGCATGAAGGATGTTCATACTGCAGAGAGGGCGGTTTGTTTCTGAGTGGCGATAAAAGCAAAGCAAGGCTTTGTTTTTACTAAGCACAAAAGAACATTGTTATCACAGGCTTCCAGAATTCAGCAGCATTTACACATAACATGAAACAATCCTGTACGTACCGGATGATTGTCCCCCTGAAGAAAAGAGAAGAAATTCAGTTCTGAAATAAAGTACAGAAAGAGTCAGTGATGAACATCACAGATGGAAATACATACTGCAAGTTTTTTAAAGTTAAGAGAGAAGACAGGGACACGGGGGAGGGGTTCATCCGTTGAGTTAGGAGCATTTTTTTACGCTTGAATCATTCATCAGTCAGTGTCAGTATTAAATTGCTCTCTCTGAAAATGGTCAGGTACAAGGACCAGACTTAAAATGAGTGAAAAAGCAGCCAATGTCCAAAGAAAAACTTTAACAGACCACCGGAAACCACTTTAAAAACTAAAATAAATTCTGGCTCCCTGGAAGTAAAATATAAACAAATGAGGGGTGGCTCAAGACTTTTGCACAACACTAAATGGTTTCGTTTATCTGCTACTTGTGATTATATGAATGGAATAAAAGTTAAAAACACCAAATAAAGACTTCACCATAGATATTGCCTATTTAAAAAATACTTTTGTTCTGTTAGAAAAAGTCTGGCTCATCTCTAGAATTTTAAATAAAGTTAGGACAAATTCAACAACGCTTGACCACACACCATGAATACAGTTAGATTTTAATACACGTACGGTACACACATTAGTAATGAGCATGTATTCATGAATACATACTGAGTCTGCATGTGAGTCATTACCTGAAAGGTCGTTGGGGGTGTGGTAGTAGGGCCTATAGTCCTGGATAAGCGGGGGAACAGGAGGGATGTAGCTGGTGTCTATCCCTGGCATACTTGGGGTACGGCTCAAAGGAGACGCCTGATGGTGCAGGTTCAACACACTAAAGGCAGATACAGAGAAAGAAGAACAGAGATGAAGAACTAAAGAAGCCAATTAACTTCTAATAAGACTTTTATGTTGTGTCATGTCTACCAGATTAAACCACCGGGCCTTCCTGTCTCCTTCACTCAGAAAAATAACATTCACAGGACTCATTAAAGATAAATGGAAGCAGCAGATGCACCTACTGTAATGAATTTTGGATTGGTAGAAAAGGCAGCTGTTAAAATTTCAGGGAGTCTGTATTCAAGTCTTTAGAAAGGTATGTTGGCTTCAGGGGCATTTAGCGCTGTCTTGAAATCACAGTTCAGCACGTGCTAGACTCTGATTGGCTAAATTTTGATTCTATCTTCATGATTCCTACTTGCAAAAAGGCAAAGAGTTATGGAAAGTCTCCATCTCATCAGACACAAATGTTTCTCGGTCACCACGCGAGGATACCAACAGCGAACGCCGATGTGAAATGCTAGAAGATGCTCTGCGTGTTTGAGTGCAAAGCTCATGAATGATTGAAATGGAGAGACACAACTGCCCACTCGAGCAGCTAAAATGAACATCAATTTCACATCTAATCAAATTCAAACTGCTTGCGGAAATGAAATCATCACCTCGTGTGTGCGCGCCTTACCCTTTGTTGATGACAGGTGGCGAGGTCGGGGACATCGAGGGGCACGCTCTTTTGACTGGAGGAGGCAGCGTTGGAGGCGGCGGAGGTGGCGAATCCTGTCCTTCCTCATCTGAGGAGCTGTCCAGTGTCAAGTCGATCACTTCCACTTTCTTGCCGTTGCTGCTGTCGCTGCCTCCGTGGCTGGACGACGAGGAGCTCCGCTGATCTGAGCCCGCAGACGACCGGCATGAGCCTGCAAAAGCGGTGATGTATAAGACTGCGTTTGTGCAAATGATTTTGTTTTTCAGAGACTGCACAGTATTAAAAAAAGTTCCCAATTGACCCAATTGAAGTTGGCAATACACAAGCAAAGAAAAAGCAAGTGTAAAGGCAAGTTTTCTCTATTTCCTTTTTTTAAACTCCCCGTTTATCCCTCATCTCACCATCTAGCCCGTTGTTATAGGAAGCAGATGAGACCTCCTGCACTTCCTTCTTAGACCTCATGGGGGCCCAGCTGCCATCCTCTTTAAACTGGATCTCATCACAGTCCATGCAGCTGTTAAGGATCTCCACAAAAAGCCTGAGAACAAACATATACGCCACACACAAAGTCAACAAAGAAAAAAATACCGAAATACACACAGAAAGTAGTTTTTCTAATAAAGGTTCAGCGCTCTGGAAAAGACGTTTCACTTTATATATACACATATATTTTTTTTAAAAGCAAAGATGACATAAACACAGCTCCTCTATAAAAACTCTTCACAAAAAAAGTCTTTTATATTGAGTAGAGGAAATCCCTTTTGCTGCATCATCTCATATGTGAGAGTACCCCAACATATTTACAAATCACCACATAAGAGCCGGTGAGTAACAGAGTAAATAAAGAAAACTATATGCTCCACAGAGCAACGACAAACAATAACAACAAAAGAAGAACGGCTAAATTTTTCCAATGTTCTGGGACTTTAAACATAAAGGCTGTTTCAACAGCTGTTTTTTCAGCACAAGGGACAAAGAAACAGAACCGAGTGGCCTGCCTAACACCATCATTTGACACATTTCTAAAGTACTCACTCACTGGACACTTTGTTAGGTACACCTGTTCAACTAATTGTTGACGCCTAATCAGCCAATCACATGATAACAACTCAGTTCATCTAGGCACGTACACATGGTCATGGTAACCTGCTGGAGTTGAAACTGAGCATCAGAATGGAGGCGAAAGGTGATTTAAGTGACTTTGAAAATGGCGTGGTTGTTGGTGAAAGATGGGAGGGTATTTCAGAAACTGTTGATATGCTGGGATTTTCCTACATTATCATCTCTAAGGTTTAAGAACTAAAAATTGGATGTTTCCCCCCAAAAAGAAAAATTATCCAAAAAATGCCTTTTTGATGCCAGAGATCAGAGCAGGGTTTGAACTAAGAGAAAGGCAATAGTAACTTAAACATCCACCTGTTAAAACTAAGGTGTGCAGCACAGCACATAAAACCCTGAAGCAGATGGGCTACAGGAGCAGAAGACCACACCGCGTGGTGTGGGGCTATAATGAGGCTATAATTCAAATAGGCTTGCCAAAACTGGACAACAGAAGATTGGAAAAACGTTGCTGGTCTGATGAGTCGCAATTGACCCAGTACTAGAAAGGTGAACCTCATAAATTGGCAGGTGAATGTATGCATTTCTTATAGAATGCATTTCTTTTCCAAACAGATTATTTTTGTCAACTACAGCTTCAAAAATCAAACAACTGACTAAATGTTTCCTTCTGGAGTTCAGTGTGAGACCACTGCACTATTTTATCAAAAGGTCACATGCAGGTTGGTGTGACCTACCCATCGATGATGAGGTGCTCATACGGCGCCTTCTTGTCGCAGACAGGACACACCCAGGTGGGCTTCTTCTCGTTCATCTGGATGTAAAGTGTGGCGTCAAAGCACTGCAGGTGGGAACATGTCAGCGCCCGGCACGGGATCATCAGCCGCATCTTCCCCAGCTGCACAGTGAACACATACGTAGTCAAGACATGAAGTGGGTATAAGGGACGCACAAATGTCACAAATATACCAAACCACATAACAAAACAGGATAGAGATTGAGAAGACAATTTGACAGGTGGTTCACGTTCATATTGATAAGTTATGCATGAGGGCATGTTCAGTCGCACACAAAGTGGGTGGGGGGAAGAAAAGAATGGGCGAACGTGTCTGGACGTGACTGAACCTCGAAAAACAGCCTTAAATTCACAAAGAGCAGGGAGCAGGTTTACCGGGCAGAGGAGCGACACGCGAAGGCTGGTTGTGGCGATTTCACTGTCTGGGTCGGCTGTTAGCTTCTCTTTTACTGCAGAATAGAGGCAAAGGACAAACACGTGAGTGTCAGAACCAAACTACTGACTAAATCACTGTCTGACTGCATCAGTATTCAGGAGCTTTTTACACTGTCTGTCCCTTCGGCACCTAAATCTTTTATGTAACTTGCAAGCTGGCATAAAATGTGTAGGCAGCTCCTGACTGGATGAAAACAAATTTCAAAATAAGAGTTCAGTCTTAAAAAATTGCAATGCACAATGCAACTTTGTTCAATACCATAAATTCAGTCGCAGTAGATCCCAAGCTATCATCTCACTGCCATTTTTCTTCCTCAAATTAAAATCACATGGGTCATCTTTTATTTATGTAAATTTAAGTTGTGACTCAAATACATAAAATTATAGTGGAAACACTGTTCTGTTAGTAAACAAAGCTGATACACTGGATTTCTGCTCCTCTTAAAAAGAGGCTGACAGCCCTTACTGAGTGCTCTGGAGTGGTCTGGATTTCTGATGCCTTTAGCTCGCAGTCTCTGTAGCAGCACGGTGGACGACTGCTGCTTCACCAAGTACACCGCCATCGAGTAACTCTGTGGACACAAGGGGAATACATGCAACAATGTTTAAAGGCATATGTCATAGCCTGCAAAGAGTGAGATCATGTCCTTAAGCATGTTACTCAGTGTAACTGTATACATTTGGCACCAGAATCTCTCTCTCATGTGTGTTCAATTCTTCTACTATGACACAAATATGAGTTATGCAACATTCAGCAAGTGCAGTATGTTCTTCTGTTGCGAGAACCTTTCCTTTAGCACCCTCTACTGTCTGTCTGCAGAACGTCGCGCTCCACCCACCTCGATAAAAGCCAGAAAATATACAACTGAATTTTCTTAGTCAAATTTATGATAATTTTGTCCTGAAATCCTTCATCAAACGCCTTTTGAATTCACTCATCTTGCATCTTTAATGGTAAAGCTTCCCCTGAAGTTGTGGTTTTGTTTTGTTTTTTATTTGAATTCTGCTTTTCTTTTAATGTTTGGCTGTAAAACAGCACAGTGCTGATTCCTGGGCTTCACACCAATTTGAAAGCTGCTTCATATAATCAAAGTATTCTTTAAGTTTCATTTAAAACAGGCTGCTCTCTGTTCTGTCGCATGTTTGCAGAGCTTTTCTGTCAGTCATCTACATGAACACAATAACTTAAGATCATCATCTGATGTGATGAGACATCAAAGCATGCGGCAGCAACTTGTTGCATGTCAATCAAGATCAGTGTAGATTTTCAGGAGCCCTCCGACAATCTATTTAATAGTTAATTCATATTAAAAGTACCCTCAAATAGCTCTAACAGTATATTAATTAAATGTGTTTTATTTGGATTGCATACATGATAGTATTTTTTAAAATTTGTAAAAATGTCAAACCTTAATCTTCTCATTAGTCTCTTATGTCCTTAATGTTGTGTTACCAGTGCTGGGGTAAACAAAAAGAAAAATCCATATTGTATTTCAAGTGCTCACAGCTACCTCCTCTAGGCTCTGGCTTTAGGCTTAGAAAATGCAGCACATGATGGAAAACAGGTCTTTTCAGACCATCCATATGAATGGGTAAGTGTGTCCAAACTTTTGACTGGTACTGTAGGTGCACAGCATAAGGAGTGGAGAGGAAGTGAGGAACTGTAGTGCAATTGGGTTGAACGCAAAACATTCACACCTGATAATATTTCTTTGTAATTTATTTGTAAAGCCAGAATTAGCTTGACTTATTTGTAGCGCCTATTACGCTCGTGCACATGCTCATGTTTGTCTGATGGAAGGGGCTCAGAAGAGGGAGGGAGAGCAGAAGGAGAAGCGCTGCCTGCTTTCAACCTCAGAGTGACATGAAAGCAGAGAAAAGCAAGCCTTCATATTTGAGGAGCTAAAACCAGCAAATGTTCAAATTTATTCATTCAGCATCAGAAGGCTTTGGTTCTTACCCTTCCGATCTCAGCGGTCCACGACACTACGATGGTATTGGGGACTGTGGTGGACAATCTAACCAGTGAGGTAATGTTGATGGGGCGGCTGGGCCGCTTGGGCTCGACGCCGTTTTTGGTTGGAGGAAGATAACCCTAGAAATGAGAAATACATCAGTAACAATGTCTTTCAGTTGGTGTAATAAAGACATTTATTTTTTTTGGTTTATGAAATGGTTGATGCAGTGTTTCTCACCGGCAGGTTGCATGGCTTCCCGTTTACTTTCACACACAGATTGGGGGGGAAATGGTCTTCCTGAGGACAGCTAGTCTCCGACAGGCAAAACCGCAGCTGAACTTGAACTGAGAAGTCACATTTGGTCCCCGAGATGTCCCTTGGAGAGCAGGAACACATTTATCAATGCACAGCTGCACAAACCATGTACATGTCTGAATTATTCATGAACACTTCAGCATCCTGCATTAACAGAGCAGTGTTAATTTTACATTGAGCTGCTGATCTGCTGAACTTGCTGCGGCGTTAATGCAAAGGCAAAACATGTCTCCTGAAACCGCTGGCTGTTGTCTGATGCTGCAGAGAAAGAGCGAGAGAGAGAGAGAGAGAGAGAGAGAGAGAGAGAGACAAAGAGAGAAAGAGGGAGAGGAATGTTTAATAGCG
>VUQK01011748.1:0-17291 GCA_015106715.1 Bujurquina vittata
CTCTATCTCTCTCTCACACACACACACACGCGCACACACACACGCACACACACACACACACACACACACACACACACACACACACACACACAATGGTTGTGCAGACATGGTCCCTTCTTTGGCGGAACAGAATGGAGGGGGCAAGTAGGTTGAGACTGAGGGGTGGGGGCTGTGGGTGGTGGACAGTGTAGTCCCAATTTCACGCCTCCACTCCTCTCTGCCTCTTTCAGCTGCATGCTGCATGCTCCTTCCTCTCTCTGCCTCAACTCTCTCAGCTATGTCTCGCCCATCTATAAACCTATGCACACAGCCTTTTCTCCAGTGCCTGTATCACCCATACCCAAATCCATCCATCCTTCCTTGCCCTTCCTAAGCCTCCATGTTTAGGTTGGAGTATGACAGCCCAGTAACTTAGGGGATACCTCTCTAAACAACCCAGAGAACAGAACAGACCAAATCAGATACCTTAGAAGAAAAACAAGGTAGACAAAAACAACCCAAAAGCAGCAGCAGTGCAAGGCAGCACATGAGAAATCTTGTCCCCACTCAGTCCTTTAACACTCACATCCAGCTCTCAAGATGGATGCCTCAGTGCACTCACTCCTCATGCTTGGCAGCACAAGGACAGAAAGAGGGCACAAAAAAAGAAAAAAGAAAAAGAAACTCAATTTGCATTCAGAGAGGTAACATTTGTTTATAGCATGTGTGACACCCCTCTTAACGACCCCACTGCTGATTGAAGCAAGCTTGCTAATTAAGCATTAATTACACAACAATAGAAGTGGCAATTAGATGGTAGCATTCCAATGTGACATATTCCCACCTGGGCTAATGTTAACACAGCATTATTACCATCACCGCCTACTGTGGTTATGGTTATCTAAACAGTCATAAACGTCATCTCACGCAAACTGTACCACAGGTGCCGTACGACTGAGCGGTATGTTTCCTCTCTGCGTCTCTCTCTCTCTCTCTCGTTCTACTGGCAAATATCAGCCATTTGTTTCGTCACTGGTTTTAATTGGTGGAAGCAGTGGGATTTACACAGGCATGCATGCAGCAAGGGCTTTCCCTTTGTAGTGGGACAATGTTTATAGTCCTACTGCAGTGCAGGCTGGGGCCTGCCTTTGTTTGTGCCACATCACACAGAGGCAGAAAGATAAACCCTGCTGCTCTTTACAATACACATAAATGCTGATATACAGGGGAAAAAAAATCACACATACACATGTACAGAAACACACATACACCTAACAGAGAAGAGGATTCAAGAGGTACTGCTGGAAAGACTGGAAAGTAAATGTGTTGGTCGGCCTGTCTGTGTGTGTGTGTGTGTGTGTGTGTGTGTGTGTGTGCGTGCACACGCGCGCTTGATCTTCTACCAGACAGAGATGAAGTCATTCTTGTGTGGACACCTTATTTGAAGATATAACCTGTATGGGTTTATGAACACAGCAGATTGGAGAGAAGAAGATTAACAAAAGTGGAGAAGGAGATGGTCAACTGGAGTGTTTCACTGGAGTGTGTTTGGCAGCTGTAAGTGCAGCAATTTGGAGATATGGTGTGTGTGGTCATGGCAAGATTAGAAGTTAGAGAGAGCAGAGTAATCACAGAGCAAAAATGCCTACAGCGCAAAAGTCGGTGAGTACAAGATTTTCAAAATAAAGCAAGTAACATCAATTAGACATAAAGCCTGCGCAATGACTGCTCATCAGTGTTAGGATGACCGTCGCGGCCGAATTAAAATAGGAGGCTTGAAGCAGAGATGAAGTGCTGATGAACAGGTGTTTTATTCTCCAACATTTATACAAAACAAACAAAACATAACACACAAAAACAAAACAGTACAGCCAAATGGTAAGGGAGGGTTCCAGCTCCAGTATGATCTTAAGTGGCAGCCTTTTATCGACTGGTGCTAATTAATCACTTAAGCGTAACCATTCTCTGGGGTAAACAAAACTACACAAACTAAACACACAACTTAACTAAGCAACTTTATTAATGTTAATACCACAGTTTATTAAATAAAATAATTCTCCAGCAGTCCTACAGTACAATGCAAAATATACAACTAACTGGTGATTGCCTATTTAATCCCCTCTTCAATTCCTTGGCATGGTCCGGAACCTTTAAAAGGCCCTCAGAAACCCAGGGACTCTTTTGGCTGGAACACCTTTCTGAGGGACCACAGGTAAGCAGTTGTTACACTTAAAAATATCAATATGCTAACAATTAAAATGCATATTCTATAAAAGCTAAGCTGTAGTTTCCTGTTGATTTACCCAACTTGCCATAGCAAAACAACATTTTTCCCAGGCAGACCTTTGCCAACAGGAATCTACAACACAAATAAAAACATATTAAACCTTTCTCAATGTGACTGCATTCTTTTACCTATATGCTAAAACCGTCTGTGTCTTCCATCCTTAGACACGTAATGGAGACCTTCATTACAAATAGTCTAAGTGATTAGTTTTATCAAAAGTAAAAGGGAAATCATTCGTCCAGTTAAATAAAAACACTACACAGAGACACAAGTTGAGCAATAATCTCTAAATGCGCAGTTTAAAAAAGTGAAGAGGCTGTATTCAGTAAAGCTAAAGGGTTGCTGAACTTTATCTCTTCCATGAAAAAAACCCCCTCAGAATGAGGATTTCACACATCAGCAAACTTTGCTTTTTTCCTCCATCCCCAAAGGCATGAGTCTGTGCCTGTGGGCTAACTAACCGATGGGAGTATCATCCCACTCCTGATCTGCTGTTCCCTTTGGCCCATTTCCCCCACCCCTAAATTAGCTGAAATTTCACAAAGCGGGAATACATTAGGGAGAGATCAGGGCAAATGGCACATTATGAATACTGTCAGTAGTGGCCTATTAAAGAGGAATCAGACATTATCGACGCCTATGTATCTGGAGAACTATCTCAGTTAAGTTAATAATGTGCAATTAATCATAGGTCACTTAGCGCAGGATGGGGTATAACATACTGCAGTGCAGGCAGGCCTAATCTGCTGTCCATCCGTCCAGAAGAAGAGCGAGAGATGGATGGAGGAAGGCTGGAAACTACAATCTCAAAGGATGGCTGGTTAGAGTTTTTGATAGCTAGCCAGACATGGAAAAATTGAGGCGAACCACTTATCACAGGCTTTTTAAAAATTAACACAGATAAGCATTTTATTCCCCATGAAATATAAAATATTATTTCTTATATTGCTGATGTACAGAGTCCCATTTGGCTATTCTGTATTATTCTGTGAGAGATTCATAGATGTGTTTGGTATCAGCAATGGTTCTGATTTTAGATCTGTCACTAGCCTAACCTATTTTGTCCAAAGCTACAGTATGACTTACTCCTACTTACTGATGATTCTTTGTAGAGTTCAGCATCAGACAGACTTTAATTGACTAAGTTGTGCCTTCAAATAGAGCCAAGCTGAAAAAATTCACGCAGAATGGCACTGAGTTCAATAATGATGCCGGCAACCTACCCCTGAGAAACCCTTTTCCAGACACACTGCAAATCCATTTTTTCCTTTTAATTTTCAAAGACCAAGATGGCTGTTTTCCAATTTAATCTAAAAGTTGGTAATCTAGTAAAGAAACAACAAAACACAGCAAAAACACCAAATGAGTCTCATTTCTGTTTATCTCTATTAATTTGTTTTTTTTTAAAGAGCGCTGCACTTACATCATGGCAGTGCGCTGAGCGATAAAGTAGAATATGATCAGACGTTTTAATGACTTCTGAGGAGAATTAATGTTTACCACAGATATTAACCTTTACTATCCAGTTCACCGGTGTTGATGGAATACACGTAGCCTGTGTAATAATCAGAAAGGCATTTATTGACCAGAGATGGTTATAGGCCATAGTTAGCACTCTGATAATAAATCTACAACTTAAGGAAGGATCAGATTCAATTACAGGAAAAATTATACATCACTCATTCTAAGCAGGAGAATTTAAACTCTATGTGATGATAAAATTTACAACCTGATATTTGTTTTTTTTTAACTCAAATTGTGCTCCACAATGGCACAAATATTATCTAGTGTAATATGTTGCCATTTTTTTTCACAAGGCTTTAATTATAAAAGTGGGTGAAAAGAGTGACCAAAAAGGTTTGTAGGTATAAGAGTATGAACACATACGGTCAGGGGATAAGGGAGCATAATCTGACATTACAACAGCACTGGAAGAGAAATAGGAATTGAATCCATTGGTCAGTGAGAGAAAGTGAGTGATGAGGGAACGGGAGAATGTGTGAGAGAGAGGTGGAGGAAGAGAGGAGACAAGCGGGGGAAAAATTCACTTCCACAGTTGGCTGATTTAGGAAATCCTGCAATCTCTCAGAAGCCAGAAAACAGAAGCAGATGAGCCATGTCTCGCCATCTCTCATTCTCTCCCTCTATCCGTCTTCCTCCCTTCTTTTCCCCTCTCCCTCATTCTCCAGATGAGTTGGCTCTATATTTTTCTTTCTCCCTCACTCCTTTGTTCTCTCTCCTCTCATCCGCTTCTTCCTTGCGCCTCCACCTCACTGCACTTACTCTGCTTCCACCCCATCCCTCTTCCTCGCTCATGATGTCCTGAGCGGTTTGACTAGTGCTCAAGCCAGACTATAGCCCCCAGTGGGCTCATTTCACACCTCTGGGCATGATGCCAGCCAGTCAGCCAGCTTGTGGTGTTACAACTGACAGACAGACGGCTCTTGGCACTCTGCTGGCCCTGATTAGGATGCATACAGTGGACTGAGAGGAAAAATTGGGGGTGAAAGAAATACTGGAGTGTGGCAGGTTAATTTTCCCCCCATTAAATGAATTGGGTGGGAGAAGGGTGTATGATGTCTAGTGGGTTTGATGTTTGAGTGAGTCTTAAAAAGTGCACATCTAGACACTGAAGCCTGTTTTGGGAAGCATTTTTGTCTGATTGTGTACCTATGGGCATGTGTGTGTGTTATGCTGCAGAATACCAAGTGCCAGCGATACAGCCAAAGCCTTCAGGCTTGCTCAATGTATTTCATAGCAAACCACCCATTACCAGTGAAAGCCCACTACTCTCCGTGAAAACAATAAAGACAACTCTCTCCATGCTTGCAGAATAATAACTGAAGGGGGGTGTCACATATTACATAGCAGGTCAAGTATAGATGAGCATGTGCATTGTATAATGGCAGGCGTAAACGGCGCACAACAAGGACAAATTGAGATGCTCTAACAAAGCAATTACATCTTCTAATAAAGCTGTAATTGTGTTTCATTATGGCGAGACGACATCTATTTGCATCATCTTTTATTCCCATGCTCAATGAGTGGTGCTTGTTCACTAACCTCTAGCTGTCTTAAACAATGCTTATTATGCTTAGGGTGGTGATCACACACACAAAAATAACAAACATGGCAATCACATACATGCGCACACACGCACACACACACACACACACACACAGCCAGACAATGAAGTGAGGGAAGCCTCTAGCTTCACAGCGTCGATCTCTCCATTGAGAACCTGTAATTATAGACCCTGTCTCAAGATAAATCTATTAGCGCCAACATATAGCTTTTAATTTAATCTGTAGCTAATTAAAGTGAGGAGACAGGAAGGAGGGGTGATGCTGGGATGAGGGGAGGACGCGTGGAGGAGGTGGTGGAGGTAAGACAGTACAGGAGGTGTGTGTATCGGTGGAGGCTGGGGGATTGTCTCGGTCCCTGGGTTCCACCACGCACTGCAGATATGATTGAAATGAAATCCGCCGGCAGTTTGGTTTGGCTTGGGATCTCTGTTATTGGCTCAACATTACAAAGCATCACCTGAAGCTGTCTGATTGACAGGTGACACTTTAATTGAAATAATTTAACTGCTCATCAAGGGAGGAAGAGCAAGCCTTGAAGCAGACAGGAACGCATTGGCAGCAGACGTACAGACAAAGAAGAAATACAATAGAGCAATTTGTCTTGAAGGGCCCTTATTCTTGGTGGCCTGCGGATGTGTGTAAAAAAGTAGCATAGTCCTGGAGCTGCTGACTGTGTCTCTTATTATTTAAAAATGGAAGTTGAGAAAGTAATTTTCAGATGTATTTTTGCCATGCCAATGGTCGAGATGTAGGACTGCTTTGCATGGCAGCCAAATAGATGCATTTTTAATGACAAGACAGACTAGATATGTGCTAGATGAATTTGATCAAGACTAGATTGTGGATGCATGTCATTGCTTTTGCATGTTGCTTTATTGAAGAGTCCGACCATATCTCATGCATCTCCGCTGGTTGCAATATAAAGCCCAATACTCACAGCGATTACACTGGTCTTCAATAAAGCCATTGCTGTAGTTTACAAGGCGTATTTCCGGTCATGTTGATTATCTGCTTTTTCAATCTTGTACCCCCACCCCTACCCCCCACCCCCAACACACACATACACACAGACACGCATTACTATGAGCTCCCACCTCTCCATCTGATGGCAGGAGAACCCACATCTCATTGTACGGGAAACAGCTGGAACATATTTGAATAAAGTTTTAAAAAGTGCAAGTTTGAGTTCTGTCTTGTACTGTATAGACAAGTCTGAAGTTTTTGGTGATATTTCAAATGTGCAGCTGTTTATAGACTGTCTCAAGTATGGAGTACACAACAGGAGATTTTCGCTAATGAAAATAGTGTGTTAGGTATAGGTGAGGTTTGGCACCTGTGTAGTGCATACAGGAGGAAGGATACATGACAAGTCTCACTTGCATTCTTTGAATTCTCTGCCCTGTTACCTGTTCTTTCCCTGCATGCACTCAATTAGACATCACAAAGGATTTAGGTAGTAGGAAACAATGACTGTCTGACAATCCTTCTCATATGCAGCTCTGTCAAGGGCACAGTAAAGTGCTATTTCTAGAAATTTCAAAGCATACAATACATATTCTACTTAGTAATCACTGAGAACATATGTTCAGTATGAACCAGATTCACATTATTGTGCAAAGTCTTTAGACGCCAAAAGTTAGTGTTCTTTCAAAAGTAATTTACAAACTTCCCATAGAGTGCACAACGAGGAAATGCAGTCAATAATTCGAGTGCGTTTGCACTGCTCGTTCTTCTTGTCACTGAAGATAAATGCCTCCATATGTTTGAGGTTCCATGATCTCATCAGGAAGTCAAACAGGTTGTGTTTCTCAGTTGAGGGTGTCCTTTGTCACTCGATCTGTTTTTTTGATTTTCATGGGTAGGATTTTTAAGGAAAGAGGGTGTCTGCTTTGGGTGCCTCAGAATTGACTTTTTGTAGAACGTACAGTTCTGCTGGTTTCAGACCCTTACCTTCAGCATGTTGATGAGTGGGAACTGGCTGAGTTGAGTCTATAGGGGAAAATGTGGTTCTGCGGTGGTCCTACGCACAGCTTAGACAGGTTTACAGACCGCTGTCAACATGTTGTAGCTCCTGTCAAACAACCAGTC
This sequence comes from Bujurquina vittata, assembly GCA_015106715.1. Classification (NCBI taxonomy): domain Eukaryota; kingdom Metazoa; phylum Chordata; class Actinopteri; order Cichliformes; family Cichlidae; genus Bujurquina; species Bujurquina vittata. The sequence goes on from VUQK01011748.1 coordinate 7,441, forward strand.
CCTGGGCTACTCTTGCTGTGTGTACTCTGCTCTGTGCTGTTACTGGGCTGTCAGCAAGCTGCGGACAACAGTGAAGTTACTTAAAGAGCTGAAGTGAAATTGAGTGTCAAAAACAGAAGTGTCCATTGCACCACTTATGCTTCTCAAGATGGTTTTTTTTTCAAAATTAATTAATTATTTTTTATCAATTTTTAAACAATCAGCATTAGCCCTAAACACAGCATCATCCACGTGGAGCTACATGCTGTTGGCTTTTTAGAAGACATGCATGCAAGCACATTTGCGGAGGTTTGCAAACCCTTCTGTGTACGCTCTCTTTGAATGGACAGAAATGTGGAACTATATATTAGCCATAAGAATTTAAGCATCTCAGAATCTTCTTTACAAGTGAAGGAAAATAGGAAAATGGAGCAAAAGACTAATATGACAATGTGTTCATGTCACATTAGCAGGACATTAGCAGGAAGAAGAGGGAGCTTTTTTTAGCAGTTGATCTGCATGCCAAACTTCAGCTCTAGTCATGAACTGAACGACTAAGACTGCAAATAAAAGCTCTGGAATTACAATGACAGAGAGAGAGAAAAAAATAATGACTAAAGGAAAAGAAAAGCTACTGAATGTCAGATTTCTTTGCTAAGCATAAATACGTGTTTCAGTACTTAAGAAAAATTTTCAGGTATCTGTACTTTTTACTTAAGTATTTATTCTTCTGAGTACTTTTTATGTTTACGCCCTACATTTTCAAAACAGACTCTACTTTAGGTTTAAGTTTTTATTTCACATCACTGCGCTTTCAAACATCAAACAGATCTGAGCCTAAATGGAGGAACAATAACACACAAAAGCCAATCATGCTGGTGTATCTATCACCGGAGCTTATCGCATACAAAGAGATGAAAGAGGCACAACCATATAATTTATGCATCATTTATAGTGCTGTACTAAGGGTTGGGTTGGAACGTGTGCAGATATCTGTAAGTTGTGGTCACAGTACCATGCAGTTGTGGAGCATAAAGAGAGTAATGTGTTGTGGCAGCCAATTTCAAAAGCAAGGTTTCTATCAGTTCAAGAAATATCAGTAAACACGCAAACTGTTTGTGTGCAGTTTGACAAACATTGTGTTTGTTAGCTAAAGGTCCAGCAGAATGAGAGAGAAGTTCACTCAGAGATGGAGAAAGATGTAAAAAAGAGGAAGAAGAGAAGAGAGGTTAGACTTAAAGATGAGACTGCTCAGTGGCATCTGATAAACTGGAAATGTGAAGCTTACATGTAACGTCCTCATTTGTAAATCAGATATTGGATCTGTAAATGATGTGAACTTAATTTTTTTTCCATATTGTGAAACATCCTGCAAAACAAACTGAGGTACACTAACTTTGTGTTATTTGAAGGTTGCAGTTTAGTGCAGGATAAACAGGTTGGTTTGCTGTACTGTGGTGAATTTACACCAAAAAACTCCAAGGCTGTACTTTTTCACTTTTACTCGAGTAAAGAAGTTAAATCAGTACTTCAAAGTATTTTTTAACACAAGTATCTGTACTTCTACTTGTCTGTACTTTGGCCACCTCTGTTCCCAGGATGGACTGTGATGTCACAGCACTCTTTGCTGCACAAACAAAAAGGGAAAAAAAGTACAATAGTACATTTTATCCCACTTATTGCACTGATCTATATCTTCACACTGTCTTTTTTCACATTGACTACAATTTAAAATCTAGTCACATTTATTGCTGATCATTAGGGAAATACGCGGGAAGGGTGGGAATCAAGTCCTTAATTAAGGCAAATGATTTTACTTTTTCTCCCCTTTTCACCAAAACCTTGATTTTTAATTTTATCCCATTTGCTAGTTTGCATTTCCATCACCAATATCAACGATCTGGCAACTTTACAAAAGATGAAATGCAGACACAACAGCTGGATCTCATGAATAAAATAACATGAAAAATTACACAAAGTAAAAGCTGCTCATCTATATTGCTTTAAAATGACACCCATGTATCATTTAAAAATTACTTAAGCTGGTTATTTGGCTGGAGGGGAGCAGGGTGAAGCATTGCCTGGTTATTTGGCTGACAAAGTTGCATTTCAGATGTAGTGAGGTAATTAAAGTCACAAATTACCTCAACGAGGACATTAGTTATGCCACAAATTTAGGAGAAAGACACACATCCATGCACACACATGAAATAAGAAACAAAAGAGAGATCAAAGGAAATAAGAGGAAGAGAAGGAGAATGGGAGAGCGGCATGTCGAACAGATCCAAGACAAACAGAACGATGCACCATCTGAACCTACTTCAGAAAATATACATCAAACAGCTACATTGCTCTTGTCTTCCCAGCAAAGGCTTGAAATACTCATTTAACAGCCCTCTGTATCATAATCCATATGGACACAACATATTGAAGGATTATATGTGTGTGTACACAGAGCACATAACCAGTCTTGCCAACCCTTTCTGCCCTGGGGGATCGTAAAATGCTCATTAATTCCTTAAATTAGCTTAAATGCCCTTATTGAACACCACCTTCATGATTATTTTTTGCTTATTAACTATTCCCTAAGTGGGCTGCCGAAGGTCCTATCAGGTCAAAGCGTGTCTGTGCATGTCTGTGTGTGTGTGTTTGTGTGTGTCAGGGGAGGGAAAAGCCAGTTCGGAGGCAGACCTACTAAACCCCTCACCCTCCTCCCCTTTCCCCATTTCTCTCCCTCGCCAGGCACAGGGACCTATTGCAGTTGCCTTGGTGACGCTGGCTGGCAGCCGACAGGAAAAGAGGCTGGCAAATAGAAAATGTCAATTACTGCTGAAGATATGTAGATCTGAGTGAGACACTGCAGCAGCGAGAAAGAGCAGGAATGAAGGAAGACAAAAATAAGGAAAAGAGGAAGTAGGCCTAAAGAATGGGTGGGAAGAAAAAAAACAACTAAAAAGAGGTGCGGTGTTAGACAGCAGCTGGAAAAAGGATGAGGAGAGGGACGGAGACAGCAAAAGGTTACAGTGGATGGTTGAAGGAAGGGGGTGGAGGCGGGGAAGGAATGGTGAGAGCGTGTTAAAGCAGGAGATGAGAGGCTGAACTGAGCCCTGTCTGCTGACAGAGAACGTCTGTCCACATCTATTATAACACCTTTCCTTTTCTGAGGCTGAGTGAAACTGCATGGTTGCGTTCATTATTCCTCTCTTTCTCTCTCTAGTGCTCTCTCCCTGGCTATCTTCCATCCTCCACCTTTAGCAGCAGCCTCTACATCTAGTTGGCAATTTGATTAAGTCTGGGAGATAAGGTCGCCAAGGAGAGAGAAGAGCAGAGCTGCTGGGGGTGGGAAGCGATGGGGGTGTTAGGGCGATTCTGGTGTAATCACTGTATTGATCTCTGAAAGCATGTGGCCGGTGCAGATTATGGGACCAAGTTAGGTCCTTCATGAGTTCTGAATAGGATAGGTGTTCATATACATGCATGTAAGTGTGTGTGTGAGACTGTCTGTGTTTATGCATTTAAATCAAGAGTTAATCATGCATGCATGTATATCCCACATGGTCTACGTCCATGCATTCTGTATGTGTGCATAATTATCCTCTTTAGGTGGACACATCTCTGAAGTGTGTGCGCGTGTGTGTGCGTGCGTGCGTGCGTGCGTGTGCATCTCAGAGCATATCCTTTTGGAGCATGTATCACTAGTCCAAAGTTGAATTAATGCCTTCCTACCCCCATTCCAATTTCCATTGGAGGTCTCTTGACCTCCCACTCTGCAGATACATAATGGTCCATTTGGGGTTTAGCAGCAGGCATTACCAGGAAGCATGGAGACACTAAGCTAGACTGTATTTCCATAAGACTGGGACACTGAGGCCCTTCTATACATATATTACCCTCTTTGTGTCTGAGAGGTCTCATATGGGGCTTGTCTACATCCATGCATGTGCAGAGGCAAGTGTATACACACACACAGCACTAACACCAAGACACAGAGGCCGTGATGCATACACAGCCAGATATGAAAACATACACACGTTTCTATAGGAATCATTTCATATATAATGTAAACAAACACATGTGTACATGCACATGCACATCACACGCACACAGCTACTATAATACCTGCACAGCAGCCTTACTGTGACTGACAGTGATAAGATCTGAAGGGCAACAAGCCACAATTGCAGTCACACTGTAGCGTCAATATCTCACACAAACATCTGTCATCTCTTATACCATTGGGAGACTGTGATGATCCTAAGTTGTGTTTTGGATTTTAATCTTATTTTCTCTTTCAAACACAAAACACACCCTGGAGGAAAGGCTTTTGCATCCACTAGGATTATTGGCTAATTTTGCCCAATTAAAATCCACGGCTGCTACTGATGGAAAGGTTTTCTGCGCAACCAGAAATGAAAAGTTGCACTCCAAGCCCCAGGAATGAGACCTGGTGGTCAGTGTCATCAGTATAATTAATTATGAGTAATTACAGGTGGTAACAGCTGGGACAGGATAAAAACTCGAGAATTATAATCTTAATTCATTCATGTCAAAACGTATTATCTCTTGAGAGGTGGTGATTCAACTCTTCCATATCATTTGCCCCAAGAAGATAGAAAAAAAAGAAGAAGAAATGGTGTCTTTAACTGAACAATATCACAGAAATCAAAGAGATGAAAATGTTCAATTTGACTTCAGATGTATGTCTTCAGATTTATATAGTGACAGCAGGTGCTTAAAATGCCATTAACTATTAGGGCTGGACTGACATCATCAAATCAATAATATGCAAAATGTGGGAACACCTCAGTGAACACATTTCTAGGCTTACTTAAAGCTCTCTCTTCTTCTTTATAACACACACACACACACACACACACACACACACACACACACACACACACACACGTACTATATATATATATATATATATACACTGCACATCATTCTCTACAAATATCAGCAAACAGCTGACATAGCTCTCTGTTGACCCACTTCTGATAGTATCATCTTCAAAGAGAGGGGAACACATATCCAATGAAAAAAGAGAAAGGAGGAGAAAAGGGATTAAAATGAATAAAGCGGAGTAATTGACCGGCATTTCTCTATCTAAGGCACCGTGTGGCATTGATGCTGTGTCGGTTAAGGTTGCCTAAAGGCAAAAAAATGCTCTCCATTCATTTACAATTTACAGACTTCTGCTGTTTGAAGCCAGCCACGCGTCTTCATTTGGGATTCACACACAACTGCCCGTGGCAGATGGCAATTTCATCATCATCACACACTTGCTCGAGCACACACATACAAAGCACAAAGTTGATGAAATAAGGTGGTATCTGTGGGCGTGTTCATGTGTGTGTGTTAGTGAGTTGTGGATTCCAAAATATTATTTCAGCGTAATTGGCTGACAGAACCATTTGGAGTTAATTGGTTGGCTGACAGTCTAAACCCCAGGGCTTATGGGTACTGTAGTACTGATAATGCTGACAGTCTGTTTGGTCACATAGCTTGACTGAAACACTGATCTAAATGCTTGAATGAATTTATTTAGTTTTCCTTTTTGCTAGAAAGTTAAGGATGAGCTGTTTTAGAATTAAACCTGGAAATAATAGAAAACAAGATGCTCCATCTCCAGGGGTTTATCCTACCTTTGTTTTATTTGTAATCGGACAGGCTGAAGTAAATTATAATGTCAATAGAACAAATGTCCTTATTAGATATGTTTTATATAGCTGCAGTGTATATGTGCATAATCAGTGCTCCTCTGTTCAAAAAAACAAAAACAACCAAACAACCCCCCCAATAAAATTATATGTACTATATATATATGTGTGTGTGTGTGTGTGTGTGTGTGTGTGCTTTGAAACATTCACAGTAATAAGGAAAAGTTGGATAAAAAGCAACCAGATATTTAAAGTCTTGTTTTAATAACATTAAAGTTAAGCTACTGAAAACATTTTTCCATGTGTTATACTGTTAAAGGTACTCCTCTTAGAAAACATTTTATAAATATAGGCATTACTTTCTAGAATATCTTCTGAAGATTTGAGGATTTGTTTTGGCAGGCACTCCCTTGATGGAGGATTCATGTTTAAATTGAGATATCTGCAATAGTGAGAGCAGAAGTATAGGTCAACAGCAGAGCAAATCTGCTCTCAGAAATCAAAGTAAAGAAACTCTTACACCACACTGTGCCCCTGGGGCAAACTTCAACTTTGGCAGAGCTTCTGTATGAGGGATGCTGCCACCTACAGCAGAAACGCACCAAGTCTTTGCCTGGTAATGAATTCAGCTCGGCACATAACAGCAGAGAAAAACCCTGCGGCAAATACAAACAGAGGTTCCCAAATCTGCTGCGATAAACCTCAATCATGTGCTACTTAGGCTGACTGACAGTCAGTCATAACAGAAGCACGAGTCACCCGATTAAAAAGGGAAACAGAGTTGAAGAAGGTGAAACTGAAGTCATTTGTTTAGTTGGTCTTTCCTTATTAAATCCTAACAACTGTAAAATTTGTAGAACAAGCTCGAGTAATACTCTGGCTATTAGGGTGATATGAGGGAGCTAAATCAAATGAATTTTGAGTTCTTCAGTAATGAATTCGTGCTTTTCTCTTCGCTTTGCTTTTCTCACATTCATCTGATCCAGTTCACACTTTGCAGGTTGATGGCTGGGGATCCAAGGAAGTGGATCGGTGGCTGCTTCATGTTTCTTGTTCACAACAACCTGTGAGCGCACAAGACAGGCACATACATGGAGGCCCAAGAAAGTAGGGTTCAGCTGAGGACAGACAAACCTGTCTAAAAATGTGGCTCCAGTCCCGGCCCCCTGAAACAACAAACAGGCAACTGAGTCCTAAGCTACTTTCGCTGATACTGCAGCTCTGACCTTTTCTAGACATCACCAGACAAAAGTGCATACGAGAAAACAAATGAATCGGACAACGGCCGGCCTATAGTAATGCCAGCTCCCAAGCTGTGATGTTAATATTCCAATGTACTGACGCTAGTGAGTGGGCATCGTGCGCCATCCAAACAATTCCTTGCCTAAAAGACAGAGTATTACCAGTAGTGAAAAAGTGTCTGAGAAAGAATATTTCACTACTGTGTGCTACATGTGAGAAAAGACAAGTGTGGACATAAGTTCAACTAAATTCTCCCAAAACTGTCTAAATCTTTGGGAGAATGTGATGTTTACCCAGTCTGTGTTGGTGTTGGCATGAAAAAGACGGGGTTAGAGGCTTCCTGTTATTTAACATGAGATTATTTGGGCAGTATGAACGCAAGACAGATTATAAGATCATGTGTGACACTACAGAAACTTAAGTCCACCCCCAGCCTGGTTGGGAAATTGCGTGGGGGGGTGGGGGTAACGTGCACTCTTTAAGGCAGCGCTATCCATTCTCCATAATGCGTCCTCTGTGTGGCCCAAACCCGCATATCATCAGTGCTGCTGGGCCAGAGAAACACACTGCGAGTTTATCTCCCACATCGAGCATATAGAGAAAGACTCTAGCAGATGGAGAGCCCACATTGTTTATATACAGTAATAAGTGATTTAGTTTAATCTAGTTAGTGACAATAAGCATATGGCTATCAGCTGAACAGCTAAAGCAGCATTAAGTCACAATCTCTGCCTGCTTCTTTTTTCAACTTTTTGTAGCACAGATGTACACAAGTCTGTGTCGCAAGTGTTGTTTACATACAGAGATGCAACATGAAGCTACACAAAACAGATTAAATTGATTATGAATCTAATAGTAATAATTTGATGTAATAAAGGTTCTCGCCAGGACTCCAGCTTCCTCCCGGAGACGTGCATGTCAGGTTAATAGCTGACTCTAAATTGGCCATAGGTGTGAATGCAAGCGTGAATGATTGTCTGTCTCTCTGTGTTAACCCTATGATAGACTGGAGACCTGTCGAAGATGTTCGCTCATCCTACCACACCATGGACAGACTCCAGCCGCCCACAAACCTTAAGTGGATAAGCAGCAAATCAAATTGATAGATGGACGATTTAATGCATTCATGGGAAATCAAGCACAAATAAACCACCTTGATTTTCAGGCTATTAGCAATTATTCTGACCATGGTCCCTGAGGTCATCCTCCATCAGCACAACCCTAAACTGGATTGCAATCTGATTCCAGTGCTGTTTTGAGTTTTGCAGGTAAATGCTGGCAATCCGTATCAGCAGTGATACAACCTATTCCACCCGCAAAGAATGACCTAAATGAAGTGCCACAATCAGCCCATTCCGTAAAGGCTCATTTTAGACAGGCACTAAACAGATTACTGGCCAATCCAGAGTTTTCCTGTTTTACACCTGGAAGTATGTGTACCTTTAAGATAAAGTTAATTATTATAAAAAAATTTTTTGGGGTTTTTAAAGATGTAAATTAGACTTCAGGCAGGCATTCGTATGAGTGCGTATGCCTGTGCCCAGTGTTAAAGAAGACGGTAAATAAATCACTAAGCATGAATGTGAGATATTACCTCAGGGCGAAACAAAAGGACACAGCAGACACAACGACCAGCGAAAGGTCAACAGGAAGCGAGGAGATGAGGCTCTGGGAAAAGGTCGGCTGGCACCAGTAAAAATTAGCTAGATGGGGAAAAAAATAATGTGGTAGAGTTGGGAACATCATGTTCACTAACCTCAGTGGAAGGGCTGGGAACAGAGGGTTACTGATGCCTAAAGAAAAGAATGAGTAAGTTGATGAAAGCCTGACGAGGGGCTGCAATAAGTGTGAAGCTGACATGTGGTACATGAGTGTGTATATGTGTGTCTCTCGTGAAAGCAAGAATGAGCTACATTTTAGTCCTTTTCTGCGTGTGTGACTTAAAAAGAGCAACATTGGAAAGGACCTGTTTTTTTTTTAAAAAAAGAACATAAGTAACAGTGAGCTATACATAGATAACGATATCTCCCAAAACAGAGCAGTGCTACACAAATGATAATCCAATGGATACACGCAGGGCGCTAATGACATTAAATCATAAACACACCCACGAATTAATCTATCACCTTCATGTTATTCCTAACACACACATACACACGATTAAAGTGCTAACTCGGAACATGATTTACATCATTATGATTATGACTGTCATAATTACGAGCGCTGTTATCACTCTCATTATTAATAGCAATGACACTATTATTAGCCTGTCTGCTTGTGTGCTACTTAGTCTGCAGGCTAATTACTGTGTCTGACTGTCCAGGCATGGTGCCGGTCCACAGCTCCAAGGTCAGAAACCTTCTCCTCCTCTCGTCAAGGGGCACTCACACTTACTTAATTCTGCCACTCATAATCTCTTTTAATCTTGCAAATGATAGTGAATGCTTTAATTCCCACTCACACAATTTATTAGTGTGTGTTTGTGCTACTGAGACCCAGTAGTGCATTACTGTCATGGCTAATCCAATTAGTGTGGATGTATCTAGCCGGGCCCAAGGGGAAGAGGAGTGGAGGGACGGGGGAGCAGGTACAGTAGGGGAGGCATGTGGGAAGATGAGGCACCCTGCTGTGATGAGAGCGCATTAGGGAGGCTCCTTTGCTGTGCCTAGTATCGTTTTATCACTGCAATGATGGCCTGTAAATTAGTGTGTGATCAAAGAAGGGACAGGGACAATGCTGAGCTTCTCTTTGTATAATGTGTGACTGCATGTGTATATACTGTATGTGGATGTGTTTTGTACACATATCAAAGTGTATGCGTGTGTGTGATTGTTTACACAGCTGAAGTGGTGTGATGATGAGGTCCTTATGGAGCAACACAATTTCACAGACCATAGAGCTGAGAGGGCTTTGGTGCCTATAAATGCATGAAACAATTTGTTTTTCATTCTTTTTTTTTTTTTTTGATCA
>VUQK01011748.1:17311-44565 GCA_015106715.1 Bujurquina vittata
TATTAAACAATTTGTTTTTGTTTTTTTTTTTTTTTTTTTGATCATCCTTAACCACACAGGTCTGATATAAGTAAACTCGGCGTGTTGGTGTGTTTGAAAATGATTTTGTGGGATAAAAACATCATAAAGGCAAAAGTGCCAACTTGCTGAACTGCCTTCATTCAAAAGCAAATAACTTTTTTTATGTATTTATTATTTACCACCACTCTTTCCCATGTCCTGACAAAAACCTGTAATGACATGTAACAAGTCATAATTTGCAATGTTAGCCCACTGTACCCGAATATGTGGGATTTGGTGATCTGGTAAATATGCATCCTTTCAAAACAACTACCAAATCAACAAAGGTTTAACTATAAAGTATAAAGAAATTTGGAGAAAACTAATTTTAAAAAAAGACCCCATTCCAATACAAAAAAGAGCACTGCAATAAAATGGAAAATAAACAACAATTCAGTAAATTCCTTGATAAAAAATAATTATAATCCCCACATATGTGCAGCAAGCTTTAAGACACAAAAAGCTGTCTTTATTAGTAAAAACAAACAAACAAACAAAAAACTCACTGAAGCCAAAATGTATTTAACTCTTCCCAGAGTGTTAGCAACACTCATTAGAACTGAGGCTTTAATTAATGAAGGCAGGAATTGTTCACTGAGGACAAAAACAACAGGATGTATGACACTGAAGAGAAAAGCATCTGTTTCCATTCTTAGTAAATATAATGTGACAGCACCCCACTGTGCAATATGCTCAGTATTTTCCCCCCTTTGGTAATGCTGTTTGTGTTTATGTGTTTTAACAGTTACTGCACTTAAAAAAGATAAAAACGTCCTACTTTGCAGGGTACAGTAATTTTTCTGATGCTAATTTCAAACTTTGTTTGAATCTTCCCTTTTAATCAAGTACAGTGTGCTGAAAATTACAAATTGATAAAAGGGTTTAAAATATACTGTTCACAATTTTATAGACATTACCACTCACTTGCTAAGTACCCCATTTTCCTTACTAGTCAACTTGTCTTTTATTTTCTATGCGAAAATTGAGGGTAAACAGCTCTTCCGATAGCACTAATAACATTCTAATAAAGAGTGAAGAAGAGAGTACATTTAGGCCAGGATGAAGAATTCTTGAGATGTCTTTGCTCAAAGCATTCAGTGTGACTGCTGCAGACTCATCTCACATCACTGCAAAAAGATAGTACACCCTTCTTCAATTCCAAGGTTTTACATATCAGGGCATAGTGAAAGAATATCCAGTCCTTACCAGGTCTTAAAATTAGGTAAATGCGAGCACATAACATGCCATTATTTATTTAACAAAACATAAGCAAAAATGCAGAAGTAATGTGTGACAAACTAAGTACACCCTATGATTCAGTAGCTTGTAGAACCACCTTTAGCAGCAATAACTTGAAGTAATCATTTATCAGCCTCTCACATCATTATGGAGGAATTCTGGCTCACTCTTCTTTACGACACTGCTTCAGGTTGGTTTGTGGGGTTCATTAATGTGCAGCTCTCTTAAGGCCCCACCACAGCATCTCTGTTGGGCTGAGGTCTGGACTTTGGGTCATTCCAACACTTTGACCATTTATTTTCCAGCTATTGACCCAATTACTGCCAAGCTTTAGCAGTCGGACACAAATTTGACTCTTGAATACTTTGGTATACAGAGGAGTTTGTGGCTGGCTCAATGACTGCAAGGTGCCAGGTTGTGTGGCTGCAAACTCAGCCCAAATCATCAACCCTGCACCACAGTGACTGACAGTTGATAATTGGTGTTTATGCTGATATATGCTGTGTTTGGTTTTCTCCAAATGTGGCCCGGTGCATGATGGCCAAACATCTCGGCTGGTCTCGTCTGTCCAAAGGACATTGCTCTAGAAATCTTGTGGTTTATTCATTTGCAACTTTGCAAACCTGCATTCTTTTTAGAGACAAGAGACTTTCTCCTTCCAAACAAGCCATATTTGTTCAGTCTTTAACTTCAACATGCTAACTGAGGCCTGTAGAGTTGTAAATGCAGCTCTTTTTTTTTCTCTGCAATTTCTCTGAACATTGCACAGTCTGACTTTGGGGTAAATTTGCTGGGATGTCCACTCCAGGGAAGATTGGCGACAGTCCTGAATGTCTCCCACTGGTGAATAGTCTTTCTCTTCGCAGAATGATGGACTTCAAATTGTTTGAAAATGGCCTTATAACCCTTCCCAGAATGATGGGCAGCAACAATTGCTTCTCTAAGATCATTGCTGATGTCTGTCCCCCTTGGCATTGTGTTAACACACACCTGAATGCTCCAGCACACCAAACTGTCAAAACCTCAGCTTTTATAGAGGTGCTCACAAGTGACGTGTTTATTTACAATGCTCAAAAACACATATTAAAAAAGGAATATGAGTGACGATACTGGATCTTTACTGTAGGCAAAGTCCCATAATGAAGGAGAAATAATATCTTAATTTTGGATATTCATCTTTAACTGACTTCAGAGTGCTTGTGTAAATTGTACACTTTGAATACAGCAGAATTTTTGCAACATTCAGATGTAACCATCATAGGATTAATAGAAAATGAGTGCCAAGGTTCTTGTTTTTTTGCTCTGTTACCTACACAAGTATGACACACTTATTCAAAGAAAAAATAATCTAGTAAGACTAAACGAGCTTCCCGTCTGAACAGAAAATTCAGACAGAAAAATGATTGCAATATTTTAATTAAGAATTAGCGCCTCTCAGTTTATTGTAGAAAATAACCCAAAGGTACAACCTTAAAATATTTTTTTTCTCAAGACTCTCCAGTAAATATTTAAATTGAGACTTTTTCTTAGAATTCTTGGCAAAATCATCATAATGACACAGATAGTGTAGTCAAACTGAGGAAACGTGAAAGAATGCGGCACGCACTTTGGCTGATAAAAGGCACAACGAAAGAGGGGTCAAGCTGTTTCTTGGCAGACAAAAGCTATTTCGAAAATCCATTAGTGACTCAATGCACCATCATTATCACCAGCTGCTTAAGCATACAATATCCTGGCTTTGACTTTTTTGTCTTCTTGGCATTTTCCTCTGAGGTGAGTTTCAAAATACCACATGAAAAAGGAAAAGTGGAGGAGAGATTTCTTAAATGGAAAAAAGCAGAGGTGGTATTAAAAGCCATTTTTATGCCTCTGCTGAAATGACATAAAGTCCTTCCATTAGCTATTATGCCGGCTTTGTGTCAGGACATATTTTGGAGCTTGTAGAGTGTTATGTGGCACGGATATGTCTGTTTCTGGTATGCTGTAATCAGAGTCCCACAAAGGAAAATCAGATTTGACAAGTCTGAAATAGAGGGATACAAGAGGCTCAGAAATCCAGTTACTAAGAATAAGGCATCTGCAGAGAAACACAAAATGCACAAAAAGCAGTACAGATACACAAAAAACGTATAAGACAAGTACATACAAATACACACACCCACAACATCTAATGACTGCAGTTATCCAGTAATTTCAGATATCTCTGCAGCTCCGTCTACCTGCCTCTCGCACTTCCATCTGCAGTGGCATCCTTGAGCGTGTGTGAAGTTGCTTCAAGATGTATTAACTATAAAAGCCATTACGTGAAACTACATTAGTGTTGTATCACTCACAGCCATTATAGTGGACATTTTATCCCAGTTATACTTTAAAGGAGACCTATTAAACTCCTTTTTTTTTCTTTTTTACTGTTTGGGGTGCAAAATAGCATTGCACCGTTTACAATAATATTTATTAAATAATGGGACGTGGCGCAGCCTGTCAACTCATCTACTGTCTAAAAGAAGATGTTGTGGCTCCTCTTCCTTCAAACTAATTTTATTCTGATTGACTTCCTGTCACTAGCAGAAACTCTGACCAGCAGGTGGGAGGGGCTCATGCCCTCACAACCAGAGCTCTGTGGCTGAGATTATGATATTAGAAATATCTCCTGTCAATATAGACTAAAGAGTAAAAAATGTGTCACGAGATGTTTAGCTCACAGGAAATACATGCACATACACTGACCTCATTATTTTAAATTTTGGGCCATGTTTAATACACTAAATTGCCAAAAGTATTCACTTACCCATCCAAATCATTGAACTCAGGCATTCCAATCACTTCCATAGGCACAGGTGTATAAACCCAAGCACGTAAACATGCCAACTGCTTCTACAAAAGAGAGCCAGTCGCTACAGACCTCCAAACTTCATTTGGCTCATGAACAGTAAGAGCTTCATGGAATGGGCTTCCATGGCTGAGCATCCAAGCCTCACATCACCAAGCGTAATGCAACGTGTCAAATACAGTGGTCAAAGCACGCCGCCACTGGACTCTAGAGCAATGGACACCTGTTCTCTGGAGTGATGAATCACACTTCTTCATCTAGCAATCCGATGAATGAGTCTGGGATTGGTGGTTGCCGGGAGAAGAGTACTTGTCAGACTGAATTGTGCCAAGTGTAAAGTTTGGTGGAGGAGAGATTGTGGTGTGAGATTGTTTTTCAAGAGTTGGGCTCAGCCCCTTAGTTCCAAAGAACTGAACTCATAATGCTTCAGCATACCAAGACATTTTGGACAATTTCATGCTCCCAAATTTGTGGTAACAGTTTGGGGATAGCCACTTCCTGTTCCAACATGACTGCGCACCAGTGCACAAAGCAAGGACCATAAAGACATGGATGACTAACTTTGGTGTGTAAGAACTTGACTGGTCTGAGTCCTGACCTCAACCCAGGCCTCCTTGTCCCACATCAGTCCAACCTCACAAATGCACTTCTGGATGAATGGTCAAACGTTCCCATAAACACACTCCTAAACCTTGTGGAAAGCCTTCTTAGAAGTGGAAGGGTGGTCTTTGGAGCTTGAAAAAGGTAACTGGACTTTTCTTTGCTTCTTGAAAACATTTCACCTCTCATCCAAAAGGCTTCTTCAGTTCTCAAAACCAAATGGTGGAGAGACCCAGCGATTTAAACCCCTGTGGGCATAGTCCCCTGGAGGTGGTTATATAAATGATGTCATAACTTCCTCCAGGCCAAAATGCACAAGAACTCTAGTGAAAATGAGTGGCAACGGATCTTCTGGAGCCATGAATCCAAATGATAAATTTTTGGTTCAAATCACCATCAGTATTACAGAGAAAGTCAGGAGAGAGGTACAACAGTGAGCAGCAATTATCTCGCTGTACTTTACATTTTGAAGCAAACCGTTACAGTATTGTTGAAATGTCTTCAATCTATTTAAATCTATTTCATGCTTGCATTCACTTTCTCTTACCAACTCCACATTTTTTGCTGTTACAGTTTTTCTTGTCTAAACTGAAAATCTTATAATATGGGGGGCCATGTGCTTATATGTATGCTTGCATATATGGCTTTGAGCAGGCAGGGAACAGTGGATTTATTTAATATTTTACACTGAAAAAAGTCTGTTTGCTGGAAATGACAAGAGCTGCATCGGTGAACTAAAAAAATGGAGTGGGTTGTTAATTGTTGTTATTATGAGTGCCTGTATTCATATCAAAAAGTAATCTAATCCTTTGTTAACGTGAAGAAAATTTAAAGGTAAAATTGTTATTACAACAAAGATAGAGAATATTAGGATAACATAAGATGCTGGAATGATAGATGTGGTTGGTCAGGCAGGTTCACAGCTACCTGCTCTCAGAGAATATGGGGACTGACTTGGGGGGGTTTAAACTCCTGTTCTTTTATGAAGGCTTACGATGGAGCTATTTGTGTTTTGTGAACAGAGGCTTATTAAAAGAGTGCCAGACTCCCTCAGGATCAACAGATTGGTGTTGAGAGGGGCCAGTGCAAAAACGCAGAAGCTAAAGGCTTGTGATTCTCTCACACACAGACCATATCAAAAACATACACATATTCACACGTGTAGACACACAGGCGCCTAATCACAAAGCCAGTACATATTTCTGTACAGCTCTCTCAAAGGAGTTTCCGTGCTGGGCTTACAGTGTGTGTGTGTGTGTGTGTCTCAATCACAGCGCCAGGCACTGTCACACACAGGGATCAAAAACGATCAAGTATCAAGAAGCTACAGGACAGGTCAGCTGAGAGGAAATAACAGAAGAGAACTGTAAAAGTGCGACACGAGGAGAATAAAACATGAACAAGAAGACTTTGTTCAGTCTTGAAACAGAGACACCTGTCAACTCAGCAGATATATATATTGTGTGTGTGTGTGTGTGTGTGTGTGTGTGTGTGTGTGTGTGTGGGTGCGTGCGTGCGTGCGTGTGTGTGTGTGTGTGTGTGTGTGTGTGAAAACAGCCAAAAAGAATCAGGTGGTCAGGCAGCATCCCTTACTTGCCTCCGAAATGTTAACATTTGTTCAGACTGGATAAAAATACACAAACAATTTCAGGAAAAAAAATACTGACAGAATGAACAATGACACATATGCTTTCAGCCTGTGGGCTCTCACACATGAAGACACACTCCTATCAGGGACACACGAAAAACACACTTATACAGACATAGCCAGACACAACCTCATTTCACTGCCCCGTGACACGAAATGGGATTTCTGTGTTTGAGCAGAGGGGGTCCAATGGCTACAGAGGGACACATGAAGAGGTGAGCGCTTTATAATCACTGATGCCAGATTGGATGTCAGCTGCAACATAAGTGACTATCTATCACCAGTGCTCCACGTGTGAAGAGGCCTCTTTATAGATGGCTAGACTTCAGACAGCACAGAAAAAGCCTCCTCCCTCCAGCCCACTCCACTGCCCTGCAGGAGAGATTGCACACAGAGGCTTGCATTCATGCGTACACGCACAAGGCAGACACACACAACATCCACCCATATGGTTGTAAACATTCGTGTGCATGTGGTGGTGCAGGAACGTTAAGAAACACACTCATTTGCATTGCAACGCTCACAAGACTCCTTCTTCAAACACATCACAGATGAAGCCTTGGGCCTCCTCTAAGCACTCATACACAAACACAGCTACGCAGTACATTTTTTAGTTCTCTGCTAAGTGCTTAGAAACTCACTGTGCTGTTGACATTCACAGCAGCTGCAGCAGAACTGTCATCAATTTAGTGAAAGCTGATTAAGTATTTTTCTAGTACTGTAGTGATTAAAGGCAGTAGATCCTCTGGATCCCATGGGTTACAGAGTGGGGGTCTCCATGGGCCTGGCTTGTGTGTGCAGAAATTTAATCTAATTGGGATCTGGTTAGCTTAGAGGACAGGTCAATGCCTTAGGCTTTTGTGATCTGTGTCCAAATAACTGGATTCCATGGCCACAGATGTATAAAATCAAGCACTTAGAAATGCAGACTGCTTCTACAAACATTTGTGAAAGAATGGGTCGCTCTCAGGAGCTCAGTGAATTCCAGCATAGTACTGTGATTGGATGCCACCTTTACAGCAACTCTAGTTGTGAAATGTTCTTGCTACTAAATAATCCAAAGTCAACTGTGCAGTGGTATAACAAAGTGGACGCAATTGGGAACGTCAGCAAGTCAATTAAAGAGCAAACACGCACATCCAAAAAGAATAAATAAATCGGCTGCTGGATCCAAAGAAAATGAATCAAAAAATTAGGAGGTCCACATACCCTTAAGCTCCTTGAAAAGAGCAAGTCAGCCCCAAAGTGGAAGGCCCTGTAAAATGACAGAGCGGGGTCAATAGATGCTGAAGTGCACAGTGTATACAGGTCGGCAACTTTCGGCATAGTCAATCGCTACAGACATCCAAAATTCATGTGGCCTTAAGATTAGCTCAAGAACAGTCCTGACCTCAACCCAACAGAACACCTTTGGGATGAATTAGAGCGGAGACTGTGAGCCAGGCCTTCACATCCAGCTTCAGGAAGAATGGTCAAAAATGACCATAAACACAAACCTAAACCTTGTGGAAAGCCTTCCAAGAAGAGTTGAAGTCATTATAGATGCAAAGGGTGGGCCAATATCATATTAAACCCTGTGGATTAAGAATGGAATGTTACTCACGTTCATATGTGTGTGAAGACAGACGAGTGAATATTTTTGGCAATATAGTGTGGGTGTGACACCGACTTATAATTCAATTCATTACAATCTGTGTTTTTGTTTTTCTGTTCATACATGTATAGCTTCTTAGAAATATTTGACCTTCTTGGAAAAAATCAGATTTGCAAGTGTCCATATATATAATATGTGAGCATGTGTGTGTGTGTCTAGCAGCAGCAGCAGCGGTGGCGACAGATGCTAATCTGTGCAGAAAGTCATTATCTGTGTTTCCTGGGCCATTAGACTAATGCTAAGGGATAACACAGAGAAGTGGATGAGACCTGACGCTAACAGGAGCTAATCATCGGGACCACCTCTCACTGTGAGTTCAGCTATGACACTAAATATCCCTCAGAGGCAGGAACCTCAGGCGCAGGCAATCAGATAATTACGGGAGCCTGGAGCATTATATTAATAAAATTTCAATAAATCGTGTCAAATATTTGAAATAGCCGAAGTGCACGTGATTTGATTTGACACACCAATGGCCTCTGAAGTGCAAACATCCCTTTTGTCGCTGTTAATTTTCTAGCCTTATATGAACTATGGAAGAGTGGTCTTTTTAACTGAAATAGGACAACACCTTCAGAAATATCACAGCATGCAAAAAACTGAAAAATATAAAGTGATGCACAAAGCCTGCTAAAAGTGATGCAGGTGAATTCATTACAAATCATAGCTCCCCCAACCCCCAAAGTTCCCCTAGCAACAACCATTTCAGAGTATGTGTTTTTTTCTCTTTGCCAGGCATTGGAACAGCACGGTGGCTCTAATCTGCATATCACCTGATCTGACCAATGAATCGCTTCCTGTTTAATCATTCCATTTGACCTGGCAACCAAAAGCACCTGGTGAGCTTTTGACTGTCGATGAGTAAAATAGAATACATCCCTGGGACCACTGAAGATCAAATGTTGAAGAAGGAGCTAATGAGGCGCATTTCTGAGCCTTTTTTATTTTTTAATGAGCCACTACCCAATGTGGGTGACCCTGCTGCTTCACACTGCACCAAGGTTATTGAATACACCTCCATGGGTTCATCAAGGCTACAACTCAATATTAAACAGTCATAGGTATATATTTACCCAGGGTTAATTCGCTGTCTTGCCCCCATGAGAAATAAAGTAAATTGCATAATAAAAATAAAATAAAAAATGGGGAGGGAGGCGCAGCTAGGAGGGGTGAGTGCGTATCAGGTATTTCAGATCTGATAAAAAAAAAGATTGCTCTTCTCTGCATGTGCCACTCTGGTGTGTGTTTGCCACCTCCTGCTTCAAACAAAAAAATTTAAAAGATGCGAAAACAGCTTCCCCAACTGTTGTCATTTTTGGCTTCATTTCAAAGCCAACCTGACAGATGGAGGCCTGGCCAGAAGGTGAAGGGAGAGCTGCAGATGACTGAAGAGAGTCTGAAGAAATATGGTAAGCCCAAACACACACATACACACTTGCAAGCATGCACTTCTCTACTGAAGGAAGCAGTTGTACGCTCCAGCACAGGGCTACAAAGAGACCCCACTGAGGCTGAGCAGAAAAACAGAGGTGGCCTTGGGCCGAGAGAAATGATTGAACCGATGAGGGAGAGAAATTTCAAACAACCTCCAGGAAGAGAAGATAAAGGGATAAGGAAAGAAGGATGGGGAGGAAGAAAAATGCAAGGAGGAGGCTGCAGCTCCTGTTTAGCATACTAGTCTCTTCATTAGACGTTGCAGGGCTGACTGAAAGACTTATAAATGGATGGAGGGAATGGGGAACTAGAAAAGGAGAAGAGAAAGAGGAGGGGTAGGAGGGTGGAGCAATGGAGAGGGCCCTTATTAGCAAGGTCCATCACCTTTTGGCCTGCCCAGATCTCCTCATCTCCATAATAGGCTGACCCCCCCTGTGTTTCAGGCTCATTAGAAAAGCAGACAGCAGGGCCGGGCAGACACACGCCTGTCACCTCTCCACTCCCACCGGAGACCTTGATGAGACAAAGATAAAAGAAAAATGAATGGAGAGATGGTGGGACAGAAAGAGTGGGATGACATGGAAGGTTGGACCCCAGGTTTGATCAGGAGAAGAGAAGAAAAGCCAAAACAGCCAGACCGTTTTTTCTGGTGGAAAGAAAATGGGGAGACGGGGAGGAGGAGGAGGGTGTGTGAAAATAAATCTGCCTAGAAACAGTAATTTGGTAGGAGTAGAGTGCACCGAGGAAAATAAATAAATAAATAAAAGTCTTGTGTGATTTGTCACCATAAGCCAAGCATACAAACCCAGTGAGTTCGGGTGGCGCATCACTAAACAGATAATCCAAAATAAACCCAGAATCATGCCTGCATCTGTTAAATGTACACAAATGCATGACTTCCCCTTCTTTGTTTACCACATTCTTTAAAAGAGAGTTTTGTTTTGCCAGTCTCCGTGAAAAGTGACATCTTTTAATGTCTTAAAATCTATATCAGACAAGATATGAGTTGATAAAAATGCTGATGGGGTCATCGCCGACTTTCACTCACAGCAGTTAGATTTACCGATAAATATGCACAGCTTGAATTCCTTGCCCTCATTTTGCCTCTTAGCTAACCTACAAGATGTTATACATATACTTCTGAAACAAAACCTACATCCATGGTTATAAAGTGCAGTGGGCAGTAAAACCACCAAGTTAGCATAAAATTATACCTAATCTAAAGAGAAACTTGACAGAATAATTAAGTATAATTACATAATTAAGTCATCTGGAGCTTTGTAACTGGCTACTTCAAGATGTAAAAATTGAGCATTACCACACAAAAATTCCATAAACTATACTTATTTTATATTTCAAGTGGTCTCAGTCCAAATTCGACTCCTGCACCCTCAATGGGGTCTATTTTCAGGATTTAGAGAAATGTAGTCCATGACAGGAGACTTCAGCCATGCCTTCTTAGACTGGATCAGGTGAGTCGTATGAAGTAGCGTAAAAAGCTAAATTTCACAGAGAAAGTGAGCTGTGGCCTTCACTGTGTGTATGCCTGCTGGGAAGGATTAAAACAGTGAGCGAGAGGAGAGCCGCAGCGGGAGTGCCATCTATTTTTGAATTCTAGATTTTTGTGTCTATACTGCCTGCTGCAGCTTTAATGGCAACAAAACAAAACAAAACAGTTTCCAAGTTCATTCTTGACAGAAGATTGTTCCCCTCTGCGTTGCCCACACACCCCTCCTGCTGTTGCTGTTAACGCAAACAAGCCTGTAAAAAAAACCATGATGCTGTAAATGAGATAAAGCAGTTGTCTGACAGTCAGCCTGGCCACTCAGGACACTGATAGCTTGTTTGGGACCCTCCTTGGGGAGCCCTTGTTTTACCGCACGCTGCCCCTGCTATTGATTAACGCAGCGTCCCTACGCTAGACTCCCGCCACAAAAGAACCAGAGGTCACAGGGGCAAGGTCACGAGGTGACAAGGTTGGTGACCTCATCTAGCCCTTTCACTCATGGTTGGCGATCAGTTACCCCACAGCTGATTGACCGGTGGGTTAAATCATTGCTGCGTCTTCCCTGCAGGGAAATCATGTCTGATGAAATCCCAGCTGCTCCACAAGAAGAAAAATCACAGAAAATTGATCCTACAAGAACAACATTAGCATGAGGATAAAAGCATTTCCCAAATAGTATTTGAAATAATAAATGGAGAACATTTATTTATGTAAAACCGTTTTTTTAAACCATAGCTCTCTTCTTTCACCTCAAACCTGGATTCATTTCTAGTTCTCTTGCTTCACTCTCCAGCCTTGCCTCTGTGCCTGTTCAGTGCAAATCATTTAAATTGCTGCCCTGTGTAAGTTCTCTGCAGCCCTCGTCCAGCAGTCCTCTCCTGTCTGTACTGTTTCTTTTTCCTCGCCTGTCATTTATTCCCCATACCAACCCTCTCTGTTTATTGCATGTGCATTTTACTTGCAATGCACACACACACACGCATGCACGCACGCACGCACGCACACACACAAACACACACACACAAAGGCTCCCCAGAGAACAGTCCTGGCTGTACTGTACTGACTGGCTTTGAAAGGTCTGTTGTTTGGTGTTTCATAGATACGAAGGAAGTTGGATTTTTTGGCGCTCCAGCTTCTCCCAACCAAAGTGACTTTTCAATAATTTACAGTTAAAATTCGATGTGTTTTATAATAAATGAACCAATAGAAGGAGTGTTTGCACAAAACACCTGTGATATAAAACTGTAAGAATGCTCTAAATTTATCAGTGAATGTAAATCAAACAGCAAAATATGGCTTTTGTGAATGCTTTCAAAAGTCAGACTCATATCAGTGTCCTCTGACCTAGAGAACCTAACAACAGATTGACATAAAAAATGCAGGCATAATGTTTTTTTAAGAATATTTATCTCATGTAAAAAAAAATGAAAGATAGGGCTGGGTGAAGTGACCTGTTGGGGTTTACTTTTTACCCAAAGAATAACATGACAAATATTTGAAAGTGAACTCCTGGAAATTAATTAATAAACAGTGGCTGAAGCAAACAATGGGCAATTTAATAAATAAATAAATACATCAGACATTAGAATGTACCAGACTAACTCTGTTCTGTTATTAATCTGGATAAGATTGCTTTGTATTGATTAATTGAAACATCAGGGGAGAAGATGTGCTTTTTCACTGACGTGAGGAATCTGAGTCATGAGAACCAGCACTGGATGGACCAGCCGCAGCACACAGACTCTGTTTATGTGTTCATAAAGTGTCACTATAAAAATGCTTTGGTTACTGAGACCTCATCAAAATAATCACAATAAACTTAACATTTTAGCCCGATTGTGATTACCGAACTCTTTTTATATAAATTAAAAAGAAAAAGAAAAAAACCCCAGGTCGCCCCTACAGGCGATCTTTTGCCCTCCAAGCTCAGGTCTCTAACCTGGGAGCTTGAAGGTTCTGCGCAGTGTCTTAGCTGTTCTCAGGACTGTGCTCCTCTGAACAGAGATCTTGGCTGTCGTTCCTGGAATCTGTAGGAGCCATTCTCCCAGTTTGGGGATCACTGCCCCAAGTTTACTGATTACCACAGGGACCACTGTCACCATCATCTTTCACATCCTCTAGCTTTTCTCTCAGCCCGTGGTATTTATCGAGTTTCTCGTGTTCCTTCTTCTTGATGTTGCCATCACTTTGTATTGCTCCAGTTGTTAGCCATTACATGCCACATTACATGTTTGTCTGTCTGTATCTGGATGTCCTGCAGGATGTGTCATTCTCAACCATCTGGAAGGGCATATCTCATTTTGATCTTGGGACTTACCCAGCACAGATGTTCCTGTATCCTATACCAGCCACTTGGTTATGACGTTCTGTGTATGCACTACCTGCTAGCATCTTGCACCCTTTTGTAGCAGAAACCCTGCTGCCTGAGGTACTCACTAAGCACACGATCCTTTGTGGCCATTTTTCTAATCTACTCACGGATCTTTGTTGTTTCATCCACCATGCATAGTAAGGAGCTTTCTTGTCTTGATGTCGCTGATTTCTATTTCCTCCTTTGGCCAGCTTATTATCCCAGCAGGGTATCTGATGCAGGGCGTAGGTGTTGATTGTCAAGATCTTGTTCTTACTATTCAGCTGACTCTTTAGGACTTGTCTTACTCTCTGCAGGTACTTGGTAGTTGCAACTTTCCTAGCGGCCTCTTCATGGTTCTGATTTGCCCATGGGATTCTAAGGTACTTGTAGCCGTCTTCAGTGTCTGCAATATTTGCTTCTGGTAGTCCAATCCCCTCAGTTCTGAGTACCTTCCCTCTCTTTGTCCCCATCTGACTACACTTCTCCAGTTCGAATGACAATCTGATGTCATTGCTGTGTGGTGTGTGTGTATGTATGTATGAATATATATATTTACATACTTCTTCTGGCTGCTCCCTTTAAGGGTCTCCACCATGTCACCCTATCTCCAGCATCCTCCTCTGTCACACTAACTCTCCACTGTCCTCGCTCACTACATCCATTACGAGCTTCCCTTCCAGCTCCACATTCAGCATAATTTGTCTAATATATCCACTACCCCTTCTCTGCACGTGTCCAAACCATCTCAGCCTTGCTTCTTCAACTTTATCTCCAAACTGCTCAACCTGAGCTGTAACTTTGATGTACTCATTTCTAATCTTGTCCATCCAGGTCACTCCCAATGAAAATCTTAGTATCTTCAACTCTGCCACCTCCAGCTCTGCCTCCTGTCTCTTTTTCAATGCTACTATCTCCAAACCATACATCATAGCAGGTCTCACCTAGCCCAGACCATATTTATTTAAAAAAAGCTGACACTATTATTACTAAACACAACATACTTACTTATGACTGCCTATTACCATGCTGACTAAAAAGAATTAGGTTTTGTTGGGTTTCATTTTTGCTGCATCAAATTTGGTAGAGAGACAGCTGAGAACAGTTAGAACAGGTTCAATGACAGCAGAGTTACTTAAGTATTGTTTTATATCTGTTTTAGCAGTATTACCAGATGTTACAACTTTACAAATGAAACAGATATGATACATTAATATAAATTAAACAGTCCAGAAGTATACAAATGGTTGAAGCTAGCTTCACTACAAAATTATTGTTCAATTAAAGCACTGCAAAGTACTGTTTACATGTGAATTCAACATTTGTAGTGAATGCAGCAATGAATCTGTCCATATCATCCTTATTCATAATACCTACTAGTGCATTTTACTAAAGAAAGCTAAATATATACACAAATATTTTGTATGTTTGCAAGAAAAAAAAACACTTTTGAATGTCTCTCTCTCTTATCGTCAAACACATACTGACAGGAACTTTGTGCAAAATCTCCTATGCAAAGCCCTTTATGACACACAAATGAACATGCTCACACACACCCACACACCCTCACACACATATACACACACCCTTACACATATACACACTCCTCAGCAATGCACACAGAACTAATTGAGTGGATTTCAGATTTCACTTCCTCACAACTGATACACTGGAGATCCCTAAACAAATTTATCCAGCTTTTACACAAAGCTCTCCCTGGCGTCTTGGATCTATGCCCCCCGCCCAGCTCTCCTTCTCCTTCATTTTCTCCCCTTCCCTCTGTCTCTCTCTGTGTCTCTCTCTCATCCTCTCGCTCTGGTGCTCTTGGGAAGCTCAATCATTTACACTAGCTGACCTCATTGAGCTACTGATGGAGATGGAAAGAGGTAAAGAAAGGAAGATGAAAAGACATATTTAAATGTATGTGTGTGTGTGAATAAGTCTCCTCACCCCTTCCCCCTCACTCTGCTGTTTGCTTTAATTTGCCCTGCTGGCCGCGACCATGAGCTCATAGTTTATTTTGATAAATTGAAGGGGAAGCCCCACTAATAAATCAGGGCTCATGATGAAGAAAAGCCTTAAATAGGGTATTAAGATTTATATCAGACTCCAGCAAGTACACTGACAAGTACACAATTGCTCCTTCTTCTACCTGCCCTTCTTTTTCTCCAACAGACTGATTCCATCTTCCTCTCTTGCGCTCTCGCTTAGTCAAATTGTCCTTGCATCTTTCATGGCACCGAAAGGATGATTTCTCATCAGGGTTCTAGAAAGTGTAGGAGTGAGGGAGAGAGGGAAAAAAATGTTCAGCAAAAACAGAGAGGGTGAAGGCGAGAGAGGGGAAAAAAAGAGTTGGAGAGCAGAGGGGGGGTTCTCTGCTGCAGTCTTTGTGTTATTGGCTGAGTGGCAAAGTGTGAATGCAACACACAGGGCTTCATTACTGGAGCGCAAGGGCTATCTGTGCGACAGAAAGAAGGATGGGGAGTGTGTGTATCTGTGAGCGAGCATATATGTGAGCGATCTACATTTGTAGCGAGATGCAAGATTGAATTTGTGTGCCTAGTCCTGGTAGCATGCGCATGTGTGTGTGTGTGTGTGTGTGTGTGTGTGTGTGTGTGTGTGGGGCTTCCTTAGATCTGCAACGTGAGCACACACACTCACAGTGACTTATTTACTCCAGAGGCGAGGCTCTAACCCCAGGTACAGAGCCCTGCACAGAATAATTGCTTTTTTTCATCCCTCTGCATCACGCCGCCTCTTTGTTCCTAACCGCTCACACGCAAGAAGCAAAATCTATTTGTGAGTGAGAATGTGCCAGCATGCAGATGAATAAATAAGAGTAAGTCTGTCTGCCTGTGAGTATGTGCATCTGAATGAATATGAGACCAGAACATGTTTGTGTTTGAAGGAATATTCATGCATTTAAGTATTTATTTGCGTTCTCACCCATAATTAGATGTGGAGATAAATGGTAATTTAATCGTTTACATAAATATGCAAAACATTTTTAAATGGCTTAGCAGAAAGACAGTAAGTGATGGGAACCAGCTTACCTCCCTCACAGAGTTCCATCTTTACATTGCACACAGTAATGGAATGGATATTAATCTCAACTAACTCTCAGTCAGACATAATAAGCTGCTTTGCTTCAATGTGACACTTTTCCTTTAAGCTGCATTAGTGCTGTGTTTTCAAATATGCTTACATCCTCTTTGAAACCATGCAGCTATGCAAATCTGAAACAATTACGAGTTCAGCATTCAACCATCAATTCATTCAGTTTCAAAAAAACTGCTCCGATATCTGGTCTATTAGACTGTTGAGTAATGCTTTTAACTCTGTTCCCATAATTAGACCGAGTGTACAATTGAACACTCAAAGGCGGGTTACTTGCGTTGCGTAATGATTGCAATTAAGGGTCACACACAAAGCTGGGGCTGCTTTCGGAGTCGTCGCGCGTGACGCTGGCAATTAATTGAAAATGCAAATACACAAGCTGATGAATGAGAAGAGTGCTGGGTCTGCACTGCGTGAAAAGACTATCCGCTACACTTCAGAAGGCTGAAGGGGGGCTGACGTGCCTTCTATTCCTTCAGAGAGGAAATCAAACCAATTGGATATGAAGCATCGCCATGCCGCTGGGGAAAGCATGTTGTTTGCTGAGATAGTGTGATAGTGAAGACCTCAGGCACAGACACAATAAGAAGCTGATTAGACAACAAGAAGTCATGGAAAAAATGATCTTTTTAGTTTGCATTTGCAACTTACAAAAAAAAAAAGAGGCTCCTATATTTTATTTACATAAGCACCAGCAGAAAGCTCCAAGTTTACCAGTTTATCAGTCAGATGCAGCCTTTCTATGATCAGTCACGCTGCTGCTGCCAAACTGCAACCAAACACGGCTCTCAGTTTGTGAAGTACTTGGATATCTGAAAGTACCACACTAATAATAAAAATAGACAGGCGGGCGCGGGCAGACAGACAAATGGACACACAGGCAGAGCCACTGTGTGTGGTTGTCTTGACAACAGGAGAAGAGCAGCACCCTGAGAGTGGATGGAGATTGAGACATGAGAAGGGACAGGCAGAAAAAGCCTTCCTAAACCCAGCTAACACACATAAACCACCATTAAAAAAAAAAAAAAGTCTGTGCCAAGACACCAACCTTTGCAGAATACTCGCCTCTATTTGTCAGCACCCGCTGACAATATGAAATAATGGAGACTGGCTATTTTAATCAAAACTGTTCATTCAGCCCATTATGTTATCTACACTGATTTCACCCCAACTGCCATTCTAAGAATGCTTAATGAGCTACCAGCAATGCACTGAAAAGTTGCCTATTATCGTTGATTGCTGTAACATCCTGATCATCATCCTACCCAACACGAACCCTGACATTAGTCTGAGCTGCAGTCCAAAATAAGAAATCCATGCATGAGCTTCAAAATGAGTAACTCCTATGATTTTGCTCTGAGTGTTACTGATGCACATGATATTGAGCATGTCTAGATGCATTCATCTCTGTATAATAATACACCAGAAATGACACTTAAGCCGTCTGTATCTTCTCAAGTGGAAAGGTTCAAGTATCTCAGGGTCTTGTTCAGGAGTTAGGGAAGAAGGGAGTGTGAGACTGATGGATTTCTGGAGTGTCTTTGGTAATGCAGATGCTGTACTGGTATGAAGTGGTAAAGAGGGAGCTAAAGACAAAAGCAAAACTGTCCATTTACTGGTTGATCTGTGTTCCTACTAATGGTCACAAGGTTGAAGGTAGTGGCCAAAAGAACAAGAGCCTAGATACAAGCTTCAGCAATGAGCTTCCTCAAAGGGTGTCTGGGCTCAGCCTGAGAGATAGGATGATGAACTCAGTCACCCAGGAGGATCTCAGAGTGATGCGTGTTTATGGTACCACAGTTGTCAGTTTTCTCCTCCTGGCAACAGATGTTCTCTACAGGTAGATGGGCAGTCTGTAGCTGCCTACAGAATGCCAAGGGACTGCCAATGGAGAACTATGTTGAGCCCATGAAGCTATTACTCTTTCACAGTGAAAGGAGCTTGTGACCTGGACACCTCTCCTAGATGAGGTATTTTCTTACAGCTTAGGAACACCTCAGTATCCCCCAAAACAGCAGAGAGGAAAGGGGAAGCCTCTGACTACTAACCTCCTAATTAATTCTTCATTTGCAAAGGGGTGACTAAACATCCGATAACACAATCAGACATAAGCAATCAAGCAAATGATTCATTTATACACAACTGAGCTTTTGGAGTTTAATTATCTCATTTCCACAAACAGACTTCGTGGTATGCCTCCCTTTCAAAATAAGATAGCTGGCCAGTGGAGCAGTAAAAATAAAATGGTTTCCTTGGTAAACTTGTCCTTATTATAACAAATAGCAATATGTAAAATTCACAAACAAGTTAGGTCATCCACAAGTGACACAATACAACAATAGCTTCATAAATCGATTTATCTTTTTAAGCTTTTACTTTTAAGGTTGGATCATCTTGACTTCATCGGTTATTTTGGTCTCAATAAATTTAAATTATAATTTTCAATAAAAACCATGCTGGTGAAAACAAAACCACATCGAAGCAGCTTGAAGACTTCTGTTCTGCCCTTCCTCAATGTGGCATGGCATGGCACAGCACAGCATGGCTGGGCCTGGCACAGAGAGCCAGACCACCTGGCTGATGCCAACTGTGATGTATAGTCCTGCTTTGGCAGGGACCCCCCGCACAGTGACACAAGAGCATCAGGAGGGTATCATGAAGAAAAGGCGCTTAACATCATGCGTCTCCATCTCTGTTAACCTCCTCTGTCCTCATGTGCCAAGTAGCATACACACAAATGCACCAAGTGCACACATTGTGCATGTTTTTGCGCACACACGGTGACAGATGGGGGATGAATTTGTCAGACCCTTGCTCAGTGGTGCTGTAGACCCTTGTCGGCTGACTGCTGCTTGTTAATGTGTTAATTAGACTACTTGCTCCTCCTGTTAGGTAATTACAGTCAGTCTGGGCCAGGGCACTCATCAGAGCCCACTGAATGCAAGACAGTTGGCCAGACAAGGTGAGTGTGGAGACATATGGCTGAGATGGTATGTGGTGGGTGGATTCACCAAAGAGTTAAGATTGTTAGAAATCTGTCCAACACTAAACATCCTACACTAAAGATGAGACAAAATTTAGTTAAACAAAGGATCATATTGGCATCTTTAAATGTTTGTAAATGCAAATGATCAGTTCTTTCCCCCTTTTTTCCTCTTAATCCACACACCCACCAAAGAGAGCCACCAAAACTAGTGTAATCTTTTTCAGAAATGCTCCTATTCTGTAAAACCACAGTTTGATCAGATGTAACCTGAAGCAGTAGGCGGTTAAGAGCCTTGCTCAATGGCAGGATGAGGGAGGGTCAAACGCTGGTATATTACTTTCCCAGTGAAGATCTATCCTGCTGTTCTGGGGATTGAACTGGTACCTTAGTCAAATACATTAGCGTAGCTAAATGTATTTTCCCTACAGATCGCAGAAAAAAAAATACATTGGCCTCCATAAAGTCTGCATAAATTTATATGAGCATTACAATATCATGGAGCGGTAATAAAGTTTAAGCATAGATTCATTTTAAACGTCTGCATGTCTGCATTACACCACAAGAACAACTACGACAATAATGTATGCAGATTTGATTGTCACCGTGATGGTTTTTATATTTCTTATGGAAATGAATGGAAACCAGGACATCCAAGGTCAAATTCATGAAACTTTGCATAGATTCATAGCCACAACTCGGCATATGCAAAAAATGAAATATGCAAAAGTGTTCTTTTTGTCAGATTTACAAAGTTATCCCCCAGAAAGCCAGAAATGGATGTGTATCACCTGTTTGCAGATCAAAACTCCGGCTCCACCGCTCATTAGACCTCAGTCAGCAGAATGGCAAAGAATGAGAGGAGTTTTGCTAATTAGGTCTCACTGGTGAACACCTGTGATTATACGCAACTGTTACACACGACTGTAGCTATTTAAAGCTAATTCGTGGCATATAGCTATAAACCCTCACTAGGCTTATATTTGACTCATTGCGCTGAAAAAGATAAAAGTTTAACAAAAATTACCCTAAATTTAGCTCTAACTTTATGATACTTTAAAAAGTCCTTCAAAACTCTGGATGAAACTGTATTTATATACTTACAATAACAACTCTGGAAAATATTTAGTGGGCTAAAATAGAAAACAATCATTATACATAGACCCGCAGAGAAAACAAACAGAGCTCAATCTGTTTTTTTTTTGTTGTTTTTTTTTTTTTTACTGTGAAGAAGGTACATACTGTAGGGCAATAAATGAGGTGACAAAGGAGGAAAAGAGAGAGATAATTTGTGTGGTAAATAAATGAGCAGTGTGCAGGAAAAGGTAAATTAAAGGAATATGCTGAGTTTAAAAAAAAGCATGATTTGAAAGCACACTGAGTGGACGTCAGATAAGCGTTAGCAGGGGTGGAATGGTGTCGTCATCTTTGCCGTTATCTCTAGCTCTCTCTTTCCCGCTCCTGCAGGAAGCAGCCGGTTCATTTGCCTATGAGTGCCTGACAGAGCCGATTAAGAGCAGTTTGTTTTATAGACGTTGGCTAATTGAGTTGGCTAGATTGCCGTCGCTCGGTTTTCTCTCTCCATATTGGAGATTACATATTTCCCTTTTCATATCTTGGTGCTGCAGCCACCCAGCCCATCTATCTCCATTCCTCTTTCTCCCATTCCTTCTCTTCCCCCATGTAAAGTGAGAAGGGGCTTTGGTCCTATGTCTAATTAGTGCTCCTCTCCATCACTCTTCTCCTGCCTTGTTCATGACTATATTCTAGCCCCAGAGACCTTGCTTTGCCTCTTCTTTCTCTGTCTCTGACCCTCATTCTCATTATCTACTCTTCACTCTCCCTTCTTCCTCATCCTCTTCCTCTTTGCACCACTCCATCTTTCACTCTCTCCATCTCTGTCATTATTCACCCACCCCCTACCTCTTTAACCCCCCCATCTCGCTCCCTCCTTCTCAATGAGTTAATTAGTCTCATCTCTGGCACCCTCTTGCCGAAGCCTGTGCCCACAGGGCCAGTTGCAGAACTCCGCTGATGACTGGGGAGCTCTATTTTTAGAAGACAACAGAAAGAGGAGAAGCACAGAGAGTAAAAGAGACAGCTGAAGGTCATTCGGTACTTTCATTTTGAGCCTATATATCTGAATGTGGGGAAGAGAAAGGCAGGAAAAATAGAAAGGAGGATGGCAAATGAAGCAAACATCTTATATGTGGATTGAATCATTTAAGGCGAAATTCTGCTTATGCTGTATTTCTAGACCATTTTTTAGTGGAACTCCATGAAAAGTCTGTGATTTTGCCTGAGTTGTTGAGAATAACTGGAACGAGTACTGTTTTGTGTGTGCCAAAAGTAGATGTCACATGCTGAAGTTACAGCCCACTGCGTGTAATCATAAACTCAACTCTCTAATGAGCCAACCCCTTTGAGAGCTCTGTATGCATACTACAGCCTTAGCCACACTATCGTTTGCCATTCATGCTAAAAGCGCACATCTCCTTGTGATATACTTTGTTAAATTGCTCGAGCAACACATTATAACTCCCTTGTTGCAGTAACAGACAACAGTAAAACTGCACCCTATATAAAGATTTCTTTATATGCAATCTCTGTAACGTCGTAATCTCTCACAACTCATTGCCGCAGGGAGAAGGAATAATCCCTCGAAATTCTCCAAACCTATAACAAACTGTGGGCAGAGAAAATTACAAATCTAAATATGTGGGATGATAAAAACATATGCAAATGCTGCACCATATATCACAGCAAATGCTGCAATGTGTGTGTATGTGTGTTTTTCCCTTTAGGCATGGTAGGAAGAAGAACAATACAGTGTTTTGATATAGACAACAGCTGCATGTGCAATTCACTGGATTATCTTTACGGACTAGAA
This sequence comes from Bujurquina vittata, assembly GCA_015106715.1. Classification (NCBI taxonomy): domain Eukaryota; kingdom Metazoa; phylum Chordata; class Actinopteri; order Cichliformes; family Cichlidae; genus Bujurquina; species Bujurquina vittata. The sequence goes on from VUQK01011748.1 coordinate 39,624, forward strand.
AACAACACAGTTTCATGGCAGTTTGTGAAACAGTCACAAAATTGAATCTATTCATTCGTGCTCACAGACACAAAGTTTTTCCTTTTTTTCCCCGTGTACATTAACTCTGGAAATAAGCCTGCTATGCAGTCTGCAGGCACTTTGTGACATACCCATTAAATTTTATGGAGGCAGACCAAACTGAGCACTTCCACCCAACTGATTCTTGGCCCAAAGAGTTTCACCGTCAGGGCTGTCCAGAAGGCCACAACCCAAAATGCATTGGTCAAATCATTAAGTCGTTCTATATACTACAAGTATTGCTGAAGACTTTATGTTCTTCAGTGTGCAGCTGTGCCAGAAACCTCTACACTGTTTCTTTAATGAAAGGTGTTTTCATAGCCCAGAAAATGTCAGAAGAATTACCAGAAGGTGAAACTCTAGATATTAAAAAAACTCTTGCAAGTGTCTCGGGCCAAGAATCAGTTCGATGGAAATATTCAGTTTGATTTAACTAACCTCCGAAAAAACTTGTTTCCACCCAGAAACAATGTTTGAGATTCTGTTTTTCTAAACCTTCCCAGAAGAGTTGAAGCTGTTATAGCTGTAAAGATTGAGCCGACATCATATTAAACCCTATGGATTAAGAGTAGGATGTCACTCAAGTTCATATGTGTGTGAAGACAGACAAGCAAATACTTTTGGCTATATAGTTTACATACATTATGATGACACTAAACAGACTTCCAGTTGAAATAAATCACACACATAATATGTGTCTATGCATGCAAACAATTAGATAATTTAGTGATTATTTAATGTTCTCCCATGAGATCTGGATAAAGTATGTGCTGCTTAAATAGATTGCAGTGATGCAACAACATTTCTGAAGTCTGGCTGAAGACCTGTTGAATGCTATTTTGTTATTTGAGCCTAATATGTTCAGACAATAACTCGGCACACCTGAATGGACTTGATATGACACAATGACATGTCTACCCCATCCACCAATATCAAGCTGGCTGAAGCTACTTTTTAAACCACTTTATTAATACACCAATTGTCTACTGTACCTTAACAAACAAGACTACAAGGAAAACATGCTTAATGACAAATATAGACAGTAGAAATAGCAGCGACTGTATGAGTCAAACCACCAGGAGTTCATTTACCCTTCTCCCTCTAATAAACAAAGCAATCACTGATAGTAAGAGACACAATTATGAGGTAATTACGCAAAATAACAGATTTTCCCTTTCTACCTTCCACGCTTGTTTCACACGGGTACCCCACAGATTACAACAGCCCCTATCATCCCCTCCTCTCCTACGCTACCCCCTGCACTCCCTAAAAACACACACTCACATGGATCCTTGCACAACATGCGAGTATACACGCAGATACACAAGCACAAACACACACACACACACACACACACACACACACACACAGATTTATGCAAAAGGTTATTCATGCGAGTGTGCTCACTCCCTCACACGCAGTCATCCCATGCCCTCCCAGAGCTTGTCTTAATTAGCAACCAAGTCGTCTCATGGCAACACACTCGTCAATCTCCCTCTATGTAGCCTCATGCTAATTAACTGATTTAAATGGGAGTATCGAAGAGACACAGGGTGCAGGTTCTAGTCCCTGAACTGCATGCCTTTCATGAAAACCCTCCACCAGCTCCCTTATTGGGAGTATTTTTGTAACCATCTATTTTTTTTCTATACTCTTTCCTCGCTTCACCCCTTTTGCTTTTTCTTGTCTGTCCTCCAACAGATCCGCTCACTTGTTTGATTACAGTTATCAACCCCAGGCAGCCTTTTTATCCTGCCAACTGGCAAGTAACTGTGCCCCTGTGCCCACATGGCTTGCTGGAAAGGGCAAAACACGGTCATTATCATGGGCAGCTCCACGGGGAGGAGTTCCTCAAAATATGTAAATGAGAGCAATGTTGAAAGTGTCATATACCAAGGATCAACAGGGAGAGTTGTAAAAAGAGCTGCTGGCAGTGTCCCTAAGTTTTTTCGGAGTGCAAAAATTACAGTTTGAAGAGTCTGTGGTACATCTCAGTATCAAACTGAGCCAACAGCCACAGGATAATGTGTAACAGCAGAAATTAAATCTTATTTCCATAAAATGAAATGCGACTAAATTTGAGCAACTGTTTTTGTTTCAGAGATAGCCCTGCTTCCAGCAGTTTTAATACAGGCAATTTCTTTATAGCTCTGAATTAATCTATTTTGGTTACCAATTATTTAGAGAACCATATTTTTTTTCTCTGCCCCACTCACCAGCCAGATTTAACCAGGTAGGTTCAATGTATGAATAAAAATAAGAAAAAGTCCTCATGTAGAGCACAGGCATATGCTCCACTCAGTCCCATCAGAGATGGACTTAGCGGCATTTGGAAGATAAATGATGTCCAATTAATATGAGACACAAAATTCTTTTCCCCACAATTGTCTGGTTCACTCGGTGAGGCATCATGGGAGGTCCTTGGCTGGAGCAGCCCAATAGCTGCTTGGTCTTGCAAGCTGCCCTGAGGGCTTCTCACCTACTGTTCAGTTACAGCTCAGAATGATAAAGCACTTCATGGTAGCCAAGCTAGGGAGCTGCAAGCTCCATGTCAGGCCCTCATCAATATTTCAGCACTCTTTCTTTATACTGTATTTCCCTTTATCCGGACAATGATAGCCCACATTACACCTCAACTTTTCCTTCCCTCAGGCAGGGTTGTGTCAGGAAATTAGCAGTTAAGCCTGAATGAAAGCAAGACCAAATTGACACAGATGGGGATTAAATGAAGACTGTGTCTTATTTGTTTTGGCAGAGCATGTCTGGTTCTGGTCTCAATAAAGTCTGCTTTTGGCAGACTAGATTGTTTCATACTCAGTATGAATTCAGTGACAGGTATTAGTGCGTCCAGTAAGTGTAAATACAGTCTTTCTTTGGGGACTTTGCTGGTGAGCCACAAAAAGACCCTCACAGGCTGTTGATTTTGGATTTCATCAGTCTGGATTGCTTTACAGCTCACACTTTTCTTCTTCTTAGACTTTTTCTCTTATTGTTCTTCTTCCCAGTCATAGAATTCTGTTGTATTACAACATTGGGTTAAGTTCAGGTCACCATCCATGTTAGATATAGTACTGACATCACCTGACCACCCTGTGTTTCAGTAGGCTTTGATTTACTATTATCACCACGTTCTCAGATATCAGTGATTAGGTTTTGTGGTTAAAATGTTACCCTAAATCCAAAATCTATGTAAATAAGGCTCAAGTTGGTTTTAAATTGCATTGTGGGTAATCAGAGCACAAGTGGACAGCCCAGATGCGTTTTGCAACGATGATATATTTTTCTACTCAATTCATGATGGGAATTAATCTTAAAACATTAGTGTTTAGGCTACAAAAGCTATTTGGTCAAATGCGTCCCAGACCAGCTCAGGAAGTAATTTGTGTAATGGGACGACAATGCAGCCGGGTGCTCATTTAAAACCAAGTGTAAAAAGGGTCCAAATATCCAGAAAATGTAAAAGTTCCTTGTTTGTTATTCCCCTTTATTCTTGCACACAAGTGTGTTTTAATCAGCTGCTCCTGTCTGCAGGAGAAATCAGTCAGACAGTGGCCTCCAAAATTATTGCACTGATCTAGTAATAAGTTTCCATGAAGATTTGAAGGTTTTAGGACTTAAGATGAAAGGATGAGCTTGATTTGTGCTAGAATGGACACTGTGAGTCCAGGAAAACACTGTGATTAGGCTTAACATCATGATTCAAAAGGTTTTGGGGGGCTTCACCATCGGTTTTAACAACTGGGTTTGAAGTTAGGGAACAATCATGATCATTTTAAAAGAATTTAACATTGAGTATTGTTGGGAAAACAGAAATGAACAAAAGTGTTATATAGCAAAACTATTTAACAAATGGCTGTATAACATTATGTGTTGCTGATTTATATAAAAACACTGCTTGGCGTGCTCATTTTCGGTCATTTTCTGAAATGACCAGTTCTTTCTTGAAATAAAATATAAAAAGGAGAGCTTAGGGTAAAAAAAGAAAGAAAAAAGGGTCTATATGGTGACAGATAAAGAAGTCAAAACATAAAAAGAAGAGGATATGAAATTGAATCATTGTGCAGCAGTGAGGGCCAGTATATGGGAGCCTACTGAAGCACAACCTAAGGGGGGCTGTAAGGCCATTTTTTTCACAGGGATCCAATATTATCAGAACAACCACCACATCAATATACCCACGTGGACACACACACACACACACACACACACACACACATACACAGACCAGCCAGTGCCAATGAAAGATTCATGGAGCAGTGATGATGAAGGCGTCTCCTCTTCTGCTCCACTTACCGTGGTGGACAAATTCTGCCCCCACCCCCCCACCCACACACACACCCACGCACTCAAACCCACACATGTGCACCCGATTCCCAAACTTGTTAAAAAGGCAGAGAGCAGTGATGCACACAGCTGTGGGGTACTTACTTACTCACCCTTAACCCTTCCAGACATAGGCACAAATGCACACACTAACACACACTAACACACCCCCACAAATCCTGAAGGCATCCAGTCTGTAAAGAGACCAATGCTGCCAACTGCTCTCTAGCTTGTTGAGAAGACTTTGTTTGTGTACAGGTATGTTAAGTTATGTATGAGTGAAAAAGAATTTTACTTTTTACTTTCTGGGAATCCCCATGAGAACCGAGACAAAAACAAAAAAAAAATGCAGAAGGCAATACATTTTGAAGTTCTGATTGTGCATTTTTATGATGTATGAATGTCATGATCAGGATGCAGTTACTGGCTAGAGGATATGAATAGTTTCCAGGTTTACAGATTTTATTCCAGACTTCATGTTGCACTGGAGAACAGCATGTTGTGTAAGCTGACTTTGCTCCTGGAAAAAAAAGTGTGTGTGTATATATATATCAATATA
>VUQK01011749.1:5090-17429 GCA_015106715.1 Bujurquina vittata
AACGCCGGGAAAACCCCCCCCCCCCCCCCCCCACACACACACACACACAACCCTGACATGGATGGATGAATATGTATGAATATGTATGTTTTACTTCAGTCCTGTAACGGGTCAGTGGGATAGCCAAGAGGGTCTAAAATCTGTAAGTATTGTCTGTTTCCAATCAAGTGAACAAGCTCCTACAGCAATCCAAGCCACACTGTATGCTGTTTTTTGTTTGTTTGTTTGTTTTTGCGGGGTGGGGTGAGGGTAGGGGTGGGGGGTTAGACACCACAGCCTTTGTGTTTCCTACACTGGAGTTCAGCTCAGTGGTTATTCTCAGCGCTTCACACCATGACATTGATTCAGTCGATTGAGCTCTATATCTTAATAGACAATAGCTCCCTGAGGTGAGCACACAGAAGGGAATCCTGGTTAAACATATTGACTCCTCACACTTCTGGACACTGTAATTGCCCTCTGGAGGGTGACAGAAAGAAAGCTAGACTCCAAATACCTCGCTGTTTAGATTCCTAATCAATCACTGCATTTTACTCAGAAGGGCATCTTGAGGGATGATTGATCTCAATTATTGTTTGTTGTATTTTCTTATAGGTGGTGCTTCAAGTATCCATGCTTCAGTCTATATTCAGCCTTAAAATACCTGTTAATAAAACATACTGTTCTTGCTTATGACTACAATAAATTAAATAACCTATGTGATTTCATGAATTCTGAAAGTATGACTTATAGACTGACACAAACTAACAGCAGATCAGTGCCAATCAGAATTGAGTGTATGGTATGTAATGCAATCAGTGTTTACTGTATTTATCAGCCATGGCATATACACAGATGCACACAGAAACATGCATTTCAGGAGGCTCAGTAATCTGCCATTAATCCAATTTTTCTGCACTTTAAAGATATATATTTTTTTAAAAAGTGCTTCTGACCTGCAGGTAATGACATGTCCGCGATGACTTGAGGTCTGTGTGCATCATGGGTTTCTCTAAATTAAGTGATGACTTCCTGTAGGCTTCTTTGGCCTGGCTGACTGTTAGTGTCGACCAGGAGCTCCTCTTCATGAATTTACCCTCGGGTCCCATGGCCATACTCTCACAGGCTGAACACTTGACATCATTGTTACTCTTTGAGGTCTTGAGTGACAGGTCTCCAAAGTGGTGGCTGTGCATGGAATCTGGGTGATAGTGGCTGACATGTTCCCCATGATGCCTTGACATGACACTGGGTGTGCGATAGGTGCTGTCACTATCCAGGTTGTCGTCTGAGCTCCACCAGCCACCGGAACGGTGCTTACGTTCTTTGCTCTTGCTCCTCTTGCTACCATGTTTTGTGGAGTGGTGGCCATGATGATGATAACCCCCTACTCCTCCTACAATGTCACCTTTTGTGCCATTCATCTTGGATGATCCCTCCAGGGAGTGGGACTTGGTGAAGAGCTTTTGAACAGAATGAACAAGGTGTCGAATACGGCCGGGACTCTCACTGCGTTGCTCAGTGGTGGTGGAGGTGCGCTGGTATTGTAGAGTGTGGAAGCCGTCACGGTGTAGTGGCAGTTGTTTCTCAAACTGGTCCAGGAGATTAGCAGGAAGGCGGTTGCTCTTGGTGCCAGCATGGTGGGAAGAGGCAGCTGCTGCAGCTGCAGCAGCAGCAACAGCTGGGGAGGTGGCAGAGGCTGTGATGGCAGCGCAGTCGTCCCGTGTGGCTGAGTCATAATATTGAGAGCTATAGTGCATTCTGGGGAAGGTGCTACTGGAGATGTGGTCAGATGCAGCAGCTGGGGGCATCATGACAGGGGACATCATCATGCAGTCAGAGTGGATGGAGCTGCGTGGTGAGTAGCGGTGGTGGAAGTCCATTGGGCAGCTCTCTGTGGGGCTGAGTAGGTATGATGAGTGGCGCGAGTCAGGGCCATGGTGAGTGTGGATGTCATGGACATGGGGGTCATAGTCCAAGCCGTGGGGTAAAGGAATCTGATGTTGGGAGCGGCTGCCCGATAAGCCCTTCATGTTCCTTGATGGAGGGAGGCGTCTGCCTTCATTGAACTTTCGAGACAGGGACCAAGATGAAGTATTCTGGTCTGTTGCGGAGAAGGGAAAAAACAAGACAAAGGCAAAAATTCTGTTAGATTGAGAAAGAATAGTGACAAAATTGTGGGACTAATAAAGGTATTCATTCATTCATTCACTCCTAATTTGCATGTGTGTGTATTTCATTTTTTGATTTCATAATGTTTCTAGCCCAGCCTATAACAAGACACTCCTAATGTGTGTGAACACTCCTGCAAAGGCCAGACCATGTTAGACACTGGATTTTCACACTGTACATGTACAAGTATAATAATTTCCAGGACTGACAGTTAATGTTATACTCTATGAAACAAACCCAAGTTAACCTCACTAATGACTTTTAATATAGTATGAAGGCTAATAAAAAAGTGTTTTTCTTCTACATGAAAAGTTGCACTTGGATGAGATGATGTGTCAAACTTCATCTCATCTGAAAAGAACAGATGACAAAACACCCTGGAGGTTTGGAAGCTTAACAACAGGGAATTTACTTGTGATGTATAATTTATCATAGATGACTGATTATCTCTTGCTTGACATGGTGACATTAATAATCTGTTGGAATACACATTATTTGCAACTGATTTTATTTGTCATCGCTCAGGTATATGTCAGCAGAAGAGTATTACTACTTCCTGGGTCAATAAAGATAATACGTAATGCATGAAGTACATAATAATACATAAAGATTACAAAAATTTATTGTCAATAACCTGTCATCAGTTTGACCTGATGACTCAATAATATAAGTATATGGATAGAGAGAAAGAATGGATGAAAAGAAATCTAAAGAAAGTGGAAGTGTTTACCAGCCATTATTATCAAGTTAAAAGCAAAAGCCCAGTTTGCTTCATTTCATCCAATATAATACTTGTCTGTAAAAGAAAACTAGGCTCCTAAACCCATCCCATACCCTTCCTGCAAGTGCTTGAACTGATTATAACTCCTCTTAAATCTGTGATAAAAGCATTATTTCTCAAACCCTGTGGTGGAGAACATTATTAGCTGTACACCTAATTATTTTGGAAGAGACGTGCACATCTTTGGGCGATGATCACAAAGAGTAGCAAATTTTTCTTTACTTCAGAGAGATTTTTAAATGAGAAATCTGGTAGCTTCTGTATGTGAGGTTAAAAAGTTCAGCGGAGCTTCCTAAATCCCTTTGCTCTGTCAGTCTCTGGAACATGCTTCATGATGAAAGTTGTTCCAGCTCCCTTGAGTTGTTCTCTATTATGTTCATGCTGTACGGTACCAACACAATATGTGCATATTCAGCACATAGTTTGTAATATACAACATTTACGATGTTCAACACATAACAATTAGAAGAGGGATTAAAGGTAACATACAGTGAGCCCCGTTTAATTCCACTCACAATAATATTATGATGGCAGGTTTGGTGGCACAGTGGTTAGCACTTTTGGCCTGCACGTATTGTTGAGTGTGGAGCTGGTGATTCTAAATTGTGAACATGAATGATTGTCTGTCTCTGTCTGTTAGTCCTGTGACTTGGTAACTTGCCAAGGGCGTACCCTGCCCCCCCACCCCGGTCAGCTTGGATACGCTCTAGCCTCCCACCCCCAGTGACCCTGAATTGGATAAGCGGTTGGGAAAATGGATGGACGAATAATTAGCATTAACACACCCAATGGGGTTGTGCAGGTTTATTATTATCAGTTGTCTTATGCTGGATCTCATATTGTTGTGAGCTGATATGAGCCACGATTCTGCAACTTACTGGACCAATGATGTGCAAATCTTCCCAAGAAATATGATCCCAGTCAGCTACACAGTGGCATTGTAATCAAGCGTGTACAGGTGCTTCATGAAACATACAGCTGCAAGCAGTGATGAGAAGACCAAGATCCATGCCATGGCAACGTGATCTGATTATGTTAAAAGCAAGGCTGTTAGCATAAAAATAAATAAATTAAAGAAGGTGTTACTGGTTATTGCACTGCCATCATTGGTCAAATAATATTAATAACAGCATACTCTGGAATGGGTCTGGAGTTAACACACAAAATTTGACATCAATATATGAAACTATTACAGTCATGTGATGCCACTTCCTGTTTGGTAGTTTTGTCACCACTCTCTGTGACAGATTTAGTTTCGACTGATTGAGCGTTTCTGTGGTTTTCACCTGCCTCTGCAGTTATATTTTGCAGCTATTGTTTTCTGTAAATGTGTATATGATATTATTTTACAGAATCTTCCAGTGATGGAGATTTAAGGACACAGTGTTTGCATGCTGCACTGGAGTTAATATAATATGATTAATGTCTGAGAGCTGCTACAAATAAGAAGGATCAGTTTTGAATATGGAAAGTGCTACACCACTGATAATGCTATGAAACTCAGAAACCAGTAATTACTATAAATTGGTTTGCAAAATATCCACTCTCTCTCTGCAACTTTCACTGGCAAGTGTATTAAAGTGTGGACTGCTGATATTTGTGATGGTAGAGTGAATATAGCTTCTTTGAAGTGAATAGCAACCTATTTATATGCATACATAATGCTAAAGTGGTTCTGTAAACCCACAAATGGCAATTTATTATTTTCTGCTTTGTTAATTATAGATTTTTTTTATTGTAAAAGGCTTTATCAGTATTCACATAAATCTTGATCTTCACTTTTTTTAATGCTCTGTAGTCCATCAAGTTGCAAGAAAACATCTTAAACATACAAAACCTTGCCACAAAATGTGCCAGAATGGGCATGATTATTAATAGTCTCCATCTTCAGCTTATCTTTCTGCATAACAATTACAGCCTACATCTTACCAGTATGTGAATTCAAAACTGTAAGGTAAACAGGGAGGCAATGCCTTGAGCGCATTCAAGTCCCCTGTAATTAATTACTTTAAGTTCTCTGCAGCAGGAAACCCCAGTCTGGAACAGTGCACATCGTCTTACATAACGTTTGGGATCTCTGATCGCACACACCATTTCAAAGGAGCCAGAAATAAAATGCACAGTTGTCATGGCAACCACTGCTGAAAAACCCAGGAACTGTAATAGGATTTTCAAGGTTGTTTGGGGTGTATCCCAGTCTCACAAGGAAGGGGAAAAGACCTAGTATGTAATGTGATACAGACTCTTGATCCGTGACTCTATGACTTGATTTGCCACATGGATCACTATTTTCAGGGCTCTATTACAAATTGTGCTGGTATGTTTTTTTTTTATTTAAAATAAATGATGAATTTGATCACTCAGTTCAAGACAAAAAAAAAATGAACTCAGATTTAACTGCATATTTGATTACCACTCGAGCTGCACTTTGTTGTAAGACTTCCAGAATTTAGATGTCTCTCGCCCAGGGATACCCAGGCCTACATGACCTATAATACAAACTGTGCAACAAAACAGTTTCAAATCTCCATCTATTAAAATCCACCTCTGGGATTGGGATTTGTTGTGCTGCAGGGAAGAGCAGATAAAATTTCTATTTTTATTTATTTTTATCACTTTATGTTCTTCCTTGCTCTAAATATTGGTCTAACTACAGCGGAATCACATGTTATGTGATTTATTTTCACATTTCATTTTCTGCCTGTGTTTCAGCACAGGCTGTACACTGCTTATTGAGTTGACTACAGAAAACAGCAGATGTAGAGCTGTAAAACTTTAATGTAATAATTACTCTGTAGTGGATAAAGCAATACCCTGTTTCTCTCTTTTTCATTTTCACCATCAAAGCTCTCTGTTGTCTCTCCAAGTCCCCTCTCACTATCTCACAAATTCACCGCATTGATGCTGATGACATTGATTGGTTGGTGAGGCGACAAAATCTGTGTCTGTGTGTTTACACAGACAAGTAATATCATGTAGTAGTAATGCTTTTGGAAAGATACAAAATATGTGGTATTCAGTATACATCAAGATGCAGTTCAAAACAGATGCTGCTGTAACAACAATTTCCCTCTGGGATCAATAAAGTATTCTGATTCTCATTCTCATTCTGAAACCAGTGAGGTCTGCAGTAGCTTAAAAAGTTTTAAATAATAAGGCCAGCACATGTGCAGATGATCCAAATCAAGAGCCAAAATTCAGGCTTTAGACTGTGATGACTTGGCTCTGTATATTTTAAAGATAACAGAGATCCTCCCTGTGACCATCTCAGGCACATTCAGAAGAAAGATGGCTTGGCATGGATGCTAAAGCAGCTTGTTTGAGGCAGTGGGTGAACTGAGGGGCTGTACCATGGCCGAGTATTAGCTAAATAAGGATTGTGTTAAACTGCAGCGTACAAGCTACTCTCTGTCTGTTTGTCTGTGTGTTTGCTTCTTTGTCCACAGACTTCTCCAAGGCCATTTTGAGTTGAACACCAAACCTGGTACAGGTACATCTTTGGTACCTAAAGTTTCCTGTCTTTATCAGATATTATGACATCATCACGTTGCTTATCAACTTCCTAGCAATAGGCTAAAATGGATAGTTTTAACATTTATGCACCTTATAAAAGCAAAGTATCACTTTTGTTTAACAAAAATAACAGTTAATTTATCTCTAAATTAAGCTGAATTATACATGATGTATTATTATGCCATCACCTTGCCCAGCGACCACCTAGCAACGGGCTATAATGATCATTTTGTTTTCATAACAGTAGTATCTCATTTATAGCCACACAATTTGATTTATATATGCCTGGCAACCACCTAGCAACAGGTTAAAATAACCAATTTTATGCATGTAAACAACATCTACCAAATTATCCTCTAACTGCAAAACCAGGGTTTGAAGATGGTGTTTCAATCAGAGCATGGGCTTAATATCTCAATAGAAAACTGTGAGCAATGTTTGTCTCTTCACCTCTGTTATGTTATTAAAGTTCAAATACTCAACTAGCACCGGATGCCATGGGTTACAGATAGCTTGAAACTGAGTATCCAATCAACCTGTTATTTTATAGCAGTTTAATCTGAATGCCATGATCTGCTTAGTCCAGCTACGAGCACTGCTTGTCTTTCTCTATTATTTTAACTTATAGGCAATAAGTAATATCAGAAACTAACCACTGTTTAAGCTAGTGCACCTGTAACTGTCAGTGAACCCTACAACACCCCATGAAAAAAAAAATTAAAGGCTGCATCAGCTTTACTTATATTTGTGGCAAATTGTATGAGCAGCTGACAGGCAGGAAAAAAGAGCAAGAAAAAAGAAAAGCGGGAGAAAAACGGAAAAATAAGATTAAAAAAAAAGGTACAAACATACAATGGTTCACCAACTGCTGCACCTGTAATAAAACATATATAAAAACCACAGACACACTGGTGTATGTGTGTCTTTGTCATGAAACATACTTAATAATGAGGGGGAGAACCTGCAACAACTCCCCCAGGAGCCAGAGGCAGACAGAGAAAGACTTAGGGGACCTGGGCTGTCCGCAGCCCCCTAGGAGCTCAGAAGACCCCAGGGCACACATCCCAATGGCAACCGCACTATCCCGCCGGAGGCTGGCCACCTCAACATGAACCTAGAACACAGCCTCGAGGCCCCCGGTGCCCGAGAACCACCTGATGCTCAACAAAGCCCCCGTGCGCCAAAGAGACCCGAGTCACCCCCAGGCCACAACCCCCAAGGGAGCTTACCAACAACCAGGGGGACGCAGTAACGACCAGCAGGGAGAGAGGCATAACCTGCACCCTCCACAACCATGTCCCCAAGGCTCAGCAAGCCTCAGACCCAGGCCCAGCCGTACATGTGCACACACACAGATCTCTCTCACACACACACACACACACACACACACACAAACACCCATTTAGACCACTAGATCACTCACTCACTCACTCACTCACACACACACACACACACACACACACACACACACACACACACACACAGCAAATAGCTTCTACTGTAATTAAACCCCTCTCGAGAAGCTTTTTCATGCATGAATCATGAACCTGCCTTACCAAAGAAACAAAAGAAGAAATAAAAGTAAAAAATTCTAATTAAGGCCACAGTTCATTGGAATTTACTTGCTTTAGTCCTGTATATATAAGTCAGAATCAGCCAAATTCAGAAATAATGTATCATTACATGGAAACATGAATATCATGACATTTGAAGTGCATTTTCAGAAGATACAAAACATCTGTTTGCTCCCAGAGTGTAAACTGTCAACCTAATCTGCATTTTGTCTTGTATAGTCACCCCAGGATTTTGATTACATAAACTCTCTTGTGATCGTTTGAATATTCCATAATCAGCTGTTAAGAGACTAATCTTTCCACCCAGATCAGTGATCAACTAATTCATTCTAAGTAGAGTCAATTTATAAATCAGTTTTCTGAGAGACACGGAATCAAGAAAATGAGCTATCAAGAAAGTATTATTTTCACTTAGGAATTGATCAGTCGTAAATTACTTTAGTGTAATAATGCACAACTAAGTTATCATTACTGTTCCATCCAGGGTTATTGCTCTTATGTTCAGTATAACAAATATTTGATATTATTAGACTACATGCTAAAATCAAGGCCAATCAAGGTGGTGGGCACATCCAAAATACTTTCAAACTTAAACTAAAGGTAGGCACAAACCAAAGAAAGGCCATATACTGCCACTCCCAACAAACAATGTTTTCACGATATTCTGCCTTTATCAAGACTTGGCAGAATGATTGTTTTGCCTGAGAGCAGGCTGGCAACAATTTCCTTTTCCTTTGGGAGCTATTTGTGAATGAGCCTAAAATGAGCAACCAGCCTTCCCGTAGTTCTAAAAATGTAGGAGAAAACTGTGAACCAACAAAAGTTTTCTGTTTTATTCATTCCAAGTGACTTTCAGCTCCAATGAACAATAATCTTCATACAGAAAGTGGATAGTCTATTGCAGATTTCCAGACAGACTGGGAGGCCAGTGACATCTGCCACCAATCTGTGAAGGTAGTACAGTTAAGTTAAGGGAGTTCATATCACATAACAACTTGGTCCAGTTTGAAAACACAAACACACTGTCTGCCCAAGGAGGTTTGTGTCATCCAGTGTTTGCATCAGACTGCTCGGCAAGTTCTACTAATACATATTGCCCGGTGCACTGTTTTCTGTGTGTGGGGGAGGTGACATCAGGGCAGGGGATGCCAGCAGGCTCACAAAGCTGGGAACGAAAAAAAAGTGGCTGTGTCACAGGGATGACTCTAGATAGCCTACAGACAGTAGCAAGGAGGAGGATGAGTTCCTCAGCTTTATCTCGGACAACCACCCACTCCTTACAATGAGCTGATGCATCTTTGGAGCAACTTTGGCCTTCAGCTCTTCTGCCTCAGGTAGAGTGTTTCAAGTGCTCATTTGATGACCACACAACTCTGATTCAACAGTAGAACCAAATTCAGCCACTAATTGAGTGCTGAAGCCTGGCCACACGCTTATTCTCTGTGCTTAGCCACACTTTTTAACTCTGCATATTCTGTATTCTGTGTTTTTTAACCTTTTTTTAAAAAAAATCTCTGTTACTCTCTAAACAATTCTGAATACATTTCGACACAGATTCTATCTTTAGATCTGCAGAATCCCTAGTAAAGTTCCCCTGGAATTATAAGTAGGGTCAGGAGGTAAAAGAGCAGCACTGAGAAAAGCAGATGATTGTATTTACAGATTTATTTTGGGGTTCTTTTGCCTTTATTAGATAGCATACAGTGAGGAGAGACAGGAAAATAGGGAGCAAGATAAAGGAAGACATGCAACAAAGGGCCATGAGTCAGACGTGAACCGCGATCACCTCCTGCACCACAACCATGTGGTGTATATGGTTGCCTGCTCACACACTGAGACACCCACATTTAGAGATTTATATATATATATAAAAAATAGGGTGTCAGCTTTGTGTAGCTGACATACAGTGTAAAAATAGGCATTGACCCCCCCCCCCCTCCTCAATAAGACAGTAGGTTCTAAAGAATGCAAATACTCCCTCTTGGCTCTTTAAGAGCTTACAAGTCTATGAAACATTGATGAGAGCTTTCCTGTTTCACAGCTTATGCAACAGCTATTGTGTTGCATGATCAACAAGCAATTTCCTCTGTGCTTCTGTCAGCACCTAATGCAGCCTATATTGTATTTTATTGTTGTTGTTTTTTTTCTGAAAAAGATGCCACACATTGAGGGGGGAGCGATTGGGGCCAAGGTGTAAGAGAGGGGAAAAAACACAGAGAGGAAAGCCTCTGTGTTTTCTCTGCTCTCTGGGAAAGCATTGTTTTGCTGGTTAAAGCTCTGCTGCTACGCTGCAGTCAGCGCCTGGCCAGCGTTTTTCCCAAGATGGTTGCATAACTTGGAATAAATGAGGCCTTCCTCCTCCACACCAATGCACAGCTAGCTTATGCCACAGGGAAGAGCAGGGAGCAACAGGCAGCCAAACTGTA
This sequence comes from Bujurquina vittata, assembly GCA_015106715.1. Lineage (NCBI taxonomy): Eukaryota > Metazoa > Chordata > Actinopteri > Cichliformes > Cichlidae > Bujurquina > Bujurquina vittata. The sequence continues at coordinate 15,536 of VUQK01011749.1, forward strand.
GAGTATGATTCATGGGTGAAAAATAACATTGCTAATAATTTAGCAATCACTGCTGAGCAAAAATATCTGTTCTAGACCAATCCCAAATGTACCTCAACCCAGACCTTTAAATCAGATACCTAAAGCATGCAAGGAACTGAAAGAAATTGCATGTCAAGGGTTGCCAGTGGTGGTTTTAATTGGGGAAAAAAGAAACTGAATGGAGGGCTAGGGTTACTAACAAAAATAACATACACCTATGTAAAACACTGAAGCATCACCTCGGTTGGCTTCCATTAAAAACAGAGATGCTTGGACAAAACCATAGTAGTTATGCTATAAATGAAGCTACTGTATGTTACAAAGCCTATTATTTGTTCTCTTCATTGCTGTTAATGAAGAATTAACGGCATATTTCTCTTTACATCACATGTCCTCACCATGGCTAAAACAGCCTGATCAAGCCTCTAAAACAAGTACCCCCTTCTATAGTGGCAATATATTTTTGGGCCATCATTCTGTCCATGCAGAAGTCAGATTCTTGTGAATGTAATATTTCATGAATTGCTTGAGGAATTGCTTCAAATGTGGCGCAAATTTTGACTCAAGAATGAACTAATTACCTTTATGTGGTCTAACTTCAAGGATCAAGCCAGTTCAATTCCGGTTTATTTATGTAGCACCAAATCACAACATCGCCTCAATACTGTAAGCTAAAGACCCTGAAGTATTCAGAAAAAAAACATCAATAATCAGATGATCCTCTATGAGCAAGCACTTTGCAATGGTGGTTTGCAATCCTTTAAGAGACAGTCACAACCATTTGGGGTGTGAAGGGAAAAGAAAAAAAGAGACCACAGAGACAGGACAAAAGACAGACTAAGGCCCCGTTTGCACGAGAGCGTTTGCAGTGGAAACAGTGTTGTTTTGCTGTTTCTGTTTTTGAAAAGTAGCATGATCACATGTAAATGTTTCAGAAACGATCTCTGTTTAAACAAAAACGCAAGACGCTGAAAACGTTGCAGTTCCTATTTCCAGGGCACAAGTTGGCAGTGTAGATATAGGAGCTGCTAGCACCCCCTTTTCAAAAAGCAGCGTTTTCATCTGTTTATACAAAAATGGAGACTCCACTCTGGAGCCCATTTTTAAAAAAGTATTATTTTCACTCCATCCTCACGTAAACGGGAGGCTGAAACACATCAAAAGTTAGCTGCTTTCATCTGAAAACATTCTCCAACAGTGCCTAAGGAAGAGAGAAGATAATAATTTAATGACATGTTGCAGTGGTATATAAATATGTGGGGAATGAAAAGAGGTGAGTGTAGAAGATGTCCTCAGTGCATTGCACTGTATCACATGAAGTCCCACATCAGCCAGAGCCTATAACAGCAAAACTAAGGGATGGTTCAGGGTCATCTGATCCAACCCTAACTATAAGCTTTATCAAAAAGGGAAGTTAAAAATAGAGAGGGTGTCTGTCTATTGAATCCAAACTGGGAGCTGGTTCCACAGAAGAGGGGGTCTGATAGCTGTAGGTTCTGCCTCCCATTCTACTCTTAGAAACTTTAAAAACCAGAATTAAGCCTTCAGTCTGAGAGCTGTGTTCTTTTAAGATAATATGATACTATGAGGTCTTTAAAATATGATGGCCTGATTACTCTACTACGGAAGCCGAGAACGGCCATGGTCCCTATAAACTTTTTTCCAATGGTTTTCTCGTGATAACGCGTTATTTATCTCGTTATCACGGGATAACGAATACCGTTTTCCCGAGATAACGAGATAAATAATGCGTTATCTCGGGATAACGAACTTTGTTTTCTCGTGATAACGAGATGATTATCTTTTAATAATCGTTATCCCGCGATAACGAGATAAATAACGCGTTATCACGAGAAAACCATTGGAAAAAAGT
>VUQK01011750.1:0-12459 GCA_015106715.1 Bujurquina vittata
TCTGTACTGGGATGTCCCCTGGATTCTGTGGGGGTGGTGGGTGAGAGGAGGATTTTACTGAAGCTGAAATCCATCATGGACACCCCCCACCACCCTCTGCATGAGACCGTTGGTGAGCTGAGCAGCTCCTTCAGTCAGAGACTGAAACATCCTCGCTGCAGGAAGGAGCGTTTTCGCAGGTCATTCATCCCAACAGCAGTGAGACTGTACAACGCATCATGATGTCAAATCACTTGGACACTTTTATCTCCACTTCCATTACCCTAGACATACAATGAAAACTGTATATAGTGTGTATTGTTGTATATATTTTATTTATATAGCATTTTTTTTCCCCTTCCTGTCTCTTTTTTTTTCTCTTCTGAGCTGCTGTAACAAACAAATTTCCCCGCTGTGGGATCAATAAAGTTCTATTCTATTCTATTCTATTCTATTCTAAAGTCTGCCAATCAGTACGAGCCATAATAACACACTTCTTCCCTCTGGGAACAAAGTGCATTCTGGTGTGTTCTGTATACATCCAGGGAAATAAATATTTATCACTGATTACAAGGTTAAAATTTTGCATGCTTGTTCTGATCTTTAGACATACTGAAATAGTGCTTTGCAATAATACTATACACCGTAGGCGATGCTTACATTATAATCTATCAAAGTGTTATTTTATCTTCTTTATTCTGGAAAAGAACTCGGAAAGATGCTGAGAAGAAAACAATGGCTCAAAAAAGAGGAGAGACAGATAGGTTATTTCTACATTTTAATTATGATTTGTGGACTAATTTAACCGTGAGCTTTGCATCAATTTTTAAAACATCTTGCTCCAAGTTTCATAACTGATACTATGTGCAGTGAGATAGTGGGATGGAAAAGGTAAGAGGTTAGAACAAAATTACAATCAGAAATCAAGGCAGAGAGCTGGGCAAGAAACCTTCCTTCACAACAGCAAGCCTTAGAGAATCATTTTGAATATCAGAATCAGATTTTTACATGCTCATGATAAACAGTTTTTAGAGCTGCATTCGCCTCTGACAGCCATCTGTTGGCTTGTGCAAGTAAGTATAACAGGCATGTTGGACGGATCCATCTTTGGATGAGATGCTTATAGTATTTGTCAATTTGTGTTTTTACTGAGTGTGGGCATGTACGTGTATGTGAGTCTGTGACCATGTGTCTGCTGTCGGCGATCGTTTCATTTTGATCAACAGTCCTGTTCCTTTGGCCTCCAGTCCTGGGCTCTGTTCCAGACCTGTCTCCAACTCTTATACACTGGATGTCAGCAGCTAAATATACACCCTACTGCAGCTATACACACATGCACACACTGACCAACACAAAACAGTGAAAAACTGTGAAATTATTACAAGTGTCGCGCTCAATATCCACTGTACATAAAAAAAAGCATGTTCTATCACTGCATCAAGTGCTGAATCATGTTTTCCAGTTATGAGTGTCTGGTGGTAGCAAGCATCACAGTCAAATGCGGGATGCAAGCTACCACCGGTCACTAAAGTGTTTAGACTATGTCAGTGACTTCTTCTGCATACTTAAATTAAACACTCTACTTAAAGTTGCAGTTTTTGCAGTTGATTGACACTTAAAAAATATTTTGCTATATGTGGCAGTCAGTGGAGGCGGAATCAAAGCTATGTTGATGCACTTGTGAAATCATCATGAGGTCACAGATAAGAGTGACATTAGTGCCCCTGATGATGTTGCTTAGCAACAGGGAGATCCCAAAATGAGACCGACCAACACTCATCAGAGTAACTTGACTCTGCTAAGTTTGACATCGATGCCTTCATCAGATAAGCCGAGCAAAGATGGAGCATTCTTGATTTACTGGCGAGATTTGTAAGGTGCCAAATGTCAACAACATAGCATTGCGTCATGTTAGCGTAACACAAGAGCACTAGCTGAGCTTTATCACATAAGCATAAAACCAGGCCATCGATCATAAAATGTTACGCTTGCAGAGTATCAGTGGAAAAAAAAGATTCATGAAGACACATTTAAAGTGGTCCATAAACATATGGATCTCTCCATATGATCTCTCCTTTGGGTTTCTCCCTCAGCACAACATTATATCAGATACACGCGTATAAGCACCAGCTGTTCAACACCTGATACATAGTCCATCATACTTAAGCCATTTGTGTGACATTAATGGATTATATAAGACTGAAATGGTTTGTGTGACTGTATGTGAACATGCACATGCAAAAACCACACACATCTACACATCCCTCCTAAGAGACTAGACCAACAGGCATGTTAAAAATTCATGACAGGGCTTTGACGAGCCTCCACTCCCCTCTGGGAGATATGGGGGAGGGAGTGTGAGAATGAGCGTGCGAGGAAAGATACCTAATTACCCTTCTATTTTGCTTGTATCCTCCCTATCTCTCTTTTCTGTCAAACACATACACACAAAGGTTATCAGTCTACCCAAAGAAGGCAACAACACAGTCAAATGTGCTTTGCACTATAGAATCTAGATTTGAAGAGGCCACTCAATGAGTGACAGCTAAACTCTCTGACTGAACACAACAATTCATTAGCGCTACTGAAAATTGTTGTCTCTGCCCACAGATTAGAAGCCACTGTTACTCTGCTAAAACACACAAGTTTGCACTTTAATAGATTACTTGCTGCAACATGCCTGATCTAACGGTTTAGTCTCACTTTCACTAATTGTGAAAGTTGGACACCATAATGAGCTCACTCTTTCAGTGCATGACCACTGGAGACCTGAGACGAGATATCACTCCCCTGCAGTCATACAATAGGCAGCAGAGGGCTGCATGGATACAGGGAGAATGGGAATTAGGCATACAATTCTTGGGAAGAGAAGTTGTTTTTGGACTCACACTGAAAAATGTTTTAACTGGTTAAAAGTCTAAATGTCTACCTAAAACCCGAGTTACATTTTATTCAACATAACATGAAAACTGGGTCTTGTACTCAGGGGGACTAGATGGTTCAGAGATTTCAGGGAGAACAGCGAAGAGGAGGTTCATAAGAATAATGGAATCTAAGGCAAAAATGTTCGATAAAATCCACAGGAAGCAGTACTAAAACATATTAGTTAGCTGTATTTTAATCCCAGCTGAACATAAAAAATGACCTCGTCATGACTGCAACAGCTGCTGTGCATATCAATATTCAGAGAGCCATATAGGGCAGATACAGCATTTAACTGTTCATAGTCACTGATGTATGGGATCATTGTTCTACTGCCATTGAGAGCTGACCTGAGTGCTGGATAGTCCTGCTAGTCCCACAGAGAGATATTTCTGCCCTGCTCTCACCACTCTTAGTTGTCATTCTGCCAGGGCCGCCCGGCAGCCCACCATGCATTTAGTGAGAAAGCAGAGCACAGCTTAAAGGATAGACAGAGAAGATGAGACAGGCTCTGCTAAACCTCACAGAGCATCCCAGACACCCTATGAGTATGCGTGTGTGTGTATGCATGTGTGTCTAAAGGCTTCAGACACTGAAATCAATAGGATGTTCAGTGCACACTGCCCCACTCCCACAGACAACAAAGTAATACTTACAAGAGTAGTAACAGTCTAAACGATCATTAACACCCATATTCACTCTTGTCTTACCCTTCCTCAGTTCTGATGTGTCCACATACTTGTTTTTTACTTGGATGGCGAGAAAGTAAAAATAGGGGAGGTGTGAGGAAAAATAAAGAAAAAGAAAACGATGAGTCTGAAAAGGGAAGAGGGAAGGACATAATTAATGAGCAGATGTATTAACACAAAGGACAGTGTAGCGAGAGGAAAAAAAAACACCACTCTGACTCAGCATGATCACTGCCTTCAAAGTAAGCTCATTAAAACATAGATTATAAGAATGAACATTGGGATGGCAAAAACATTGAGTTGGGTGAGTTATGGATGATTAACTGAGCAACTGGCTGGGTTTCTGTGTTAGGAAAAGGACCAACAAATACACCTTCAACCATGTCCTTAAAAAATAAATACTTTATGCACACGGAGGAATAAGGAGGAGAAAAAGAGTAAGAAACAAGCAGGGGAAAGGACAGACAGGACAGCAGTAATACAATTAAGCCCAGAAGTTGAAAATGAGAGTTGAATGGAGAAAGAAGAGATAGGCAGCAGAAGAACAGAGTGAGCAATGAGAGATGTCAGAGCAGATAGCCAAAGGATTGATTTCAAATATCACTTTGACAGAGAAATGTGACAAAAGGCCAGGATCTGAACAAAGGGGGAGACAACACTGGGTGCACTGGGGGAGGAGGCTGACAGAAAGAGTGGGAGGGAAGGAAGCACCCAAAGAGAAGGAGGTGAGATAGGTAAAGGGAGGAAGAAAGCATGAGATAGAAAGACAGAGCTGAGGTATCTGCAGCTGTGAAAACCCATGGGAGAGCCTTGCTGATGGGCAGAGTAAATCTACAGCTGCTCCCAATCTCATTCACTTTTCTCTGGATCTTTTTGTTGTCATGCATGCATCTCCGAGACGCATCACTAACTGTGCCTATACCACACATGGAGAATTGTGTACACCATGGATAAGTTGGCATTAATATCCTTTATTCCAGTCCGCTTGGAGAATGCAATGTCCTTGTAGTGTAGTAGCTGTTTCCTGCAAGGCTGAGCAGTCACAACTGCATGGAGAGTCCTGCCAAAGCCTCTCATACGTCTTCAAATGACTATTGTGATTTACAATCACTCTGACCTAAAGGAACCTTGCATACGTGCCGCTGCACTACATACTGTAGGAGGCAGCTGTGCATGCTTCATTTAAGCAGACTCCAAGCACACTAAAGTGTACACAGAGAACAATAATGTGTTACATTATTGCTACAGTTAGACTGTAGCTTAAAGTATGCTTATTATTTGTCCAAAGAGTTATTGTCTACAATCTATCATATTCCTCTTATTAAGATTATTAACAATATTACTGGAGAGTTAATTAGCCACTCATAGACTCTTGAGACCTGTGATTTCTCCATACTTCCTGTATAGGGAGAATCATCTATTTAGTCAATCTTACTCTATTGTTACAAAAATCCCAGCTTATTTATTTTCGTCTAATTAATACTGAGGTATAGCGCACTTAACTGATCTTTTATCTTAAATTACTGAAAGATGTGTTTTATAGATGCTTTCTGTTGAAATCAGGGGTAAACCTTCATGTACTAAACTGTGACATAAGCATACAAAACACTGTAACATGTCAGGAAATATCCCTCATTGTCTTTTATTATCTGTGGTGATACTCGGAGTATGTATCTTTTAACATGCTTATAGTATCTACAAAATATTTTAATTTCTTTTTTTCCCCTGATCTTTAAGATTTCCTCTCTGGTTTGTCAATGCAAAAGACGGAAGTAGGATTTACTACCTATGATTATGAGACAAATTTTATTACAATAAATAAATATCATTATTTACATGTCTATTGATTAGTACCCATTTCAGTGGAAAATATACATTCAGAAGTGCTACAGAGTTGATCTGTAAAGAATTAACATGTCACAGAGATGAATGGCAGTAGCAGTGGCTGAAAGCACAATGGAAGCGATGCACTGATGCTAGTGTAAGAGCTGATCCTAATTACCTTGTTTCATCTCAATTACTGTGATAATTACATAGTATGGAAACATTGAATCGGAAAAATGCTACATGCCACATTTAATTGATACTGATCGGTATTAATTGTGAAGAAAGAGCATCTTTTAGACAGCAAAATGCTGTACCTCATTTTGTGATCCACTAACACAATTTGGTTTCTTCATGATTAATGTATTATACTATTGTCCCTGGCCTGCTATAAGTCTAGTTAGAATTCTCCATTTGAACCCCCCCACCCCTTCTCTCTTTTTGTCATCACACAAACAACATCCACACAGACAAAGACTCACACACACGCACATAGTTTTGCCTGCTTAATATGATCAGCGCACAATGAAGATGCGAAGTTGAACAACATCTGCTCTGGAGACTGGGATATCTCTGATCGTGTCATAGCCGTTACTCATTACTGTATTACACATTGGTACATACACACGCACGCAACACACACATACACACGCACAGAGAGATAAACACATCTTGTGCTCATTATTATAACATTGTGACAGCAGGCAGCAGATTAATAAAAATATGGTCCAACACCTGGAGTACAAAGACTCTATTAAAGAGATGTACAAATAACACATTAAACACTTAACACACATCTTCAGACAGAGGAAACCGGATAATTGAACTGTGTAGCATTACCATGGCAATCTTGTGTGTGACATTATTATAGGTGTGACTGCGATATGATACAGTTATTGCTGTGACTGCAATCTGAACGTTATTATTACTGCATCTTGCTAACAATATTGTGAAGTGTTCTAAAGACAGGTCAAATATGCTTAATCTACAGAAATGGGACTGCCATATCATATTGTGTTGTTTATATGTAATCATTATACACATTTATTCCATCTTTCAAGTGAGGTAATGAATAAAAAATCTTGTACAATCCAGAGTCGACTTAGATGACCAGCCTTAAGGAACACTTGATAATAACAATATAATACAAAGTCATTTAAACTTCAGGGATATAAATCTGTCTAGTAGGGAAGGATAACCCATGGTGAAGCAATTTCAGCTTTCAGCAAATGAAAGTGAAAGCAGGCGCACTGAAAAGGCAACAACAAGACAGCCCCCAAAATAGAATATTTTGCGGGTTGTGGGCACAGACCATTTCTTTCTCCTTATCCTTCACGACTGATTTTTCCCAAGTTTTGCTTTTTGTCTTTGCCTTTATGAGAGCAGGTTCACACTGAGTGCATGCGACAGGCAAGCAACAGTCTGTGGACGCCATGGCAATCGCTATGATGCATGCAAAATCATCTGTTAAGAGAATTGGCACCTGTGATAGACCTGCCAGTCCTGTTGTTCTCTAGCAAACACCAGTCGAACTGCACGATGCTGGTCTTTCATCACAAGTCCCATTAAAGGATGTTGGGCCTTCATGCCACCCTCAAAGAGTCTGATCCTGACAGTTAGGTCAGAAACATACATGTGAGTAGTGCCTATGGAGGTCATACTGTAGGGCTTTGGCAGTGCTCCTTCTATATCTTCTTGTCGATTGAAAAAAAGCAAATTAGTTATTTCACCCATAGGCTGCTAAATTCTCTTCTGTAAGGGAGTTCCACGATCATGTTGCCAAAATTGCAAAATGAAGACATGCTATTGCAAATACACATCAACCCACAAACATACAAGTACCAACAGATACCACTCTCACACACCACCACCTGTGTCCTGGAGAATTTTGTTTTTTCAGGCTGAGGAATCACTCTAAGTAATGCTGTGGAGTGGCTCATTAGTCACTGGATAGAGTCCTCAGGACCTCAGGAGAATAGAGGAATTGCGCGGACACACACATACTGCAGACACACATTTACCCCATGCAGACTGTTCAAGTAAAAACAAATAACTGCAGCTGAAATGTGGTTTCTAGGTGCAGGAACAATCCCTTCAAAGAGCAAGCATCTAACTATCAGCCAGTACGCAGCATTACTTAAAGTAATGCTCAGCCTGCACCACCAAAACTCTGCATCTGGTTTAGATAAGAGTTTCACATAAAACTGTTGTAAACTTGTAAAATCCTCCTTGAAGCCAACCATGTATGGTGCAGCTCCGTTCTGGGTTTGCAAATACGTTTCCACTATTTTGGGCCCAGTTGGGTGTTGCATCTGATAAAAAAAAAAAACAGTACAAAGAGTTTGTACTTGAGGAATAAAAATGGTGGGTAAATACTGCAATGTGCAGCTGTGTCAGGCAGTAATTTATTTATAAAATAATGACCTTAAGCCCTTATAAAATTTTACCTCAACAAGTAATGTGTATATCTGAGTTCATTTGTAGCAAGTCCTTATGTCATAAAAAAAACTACTTGACAAATTTTGTCACTGTCAGATGTTTCAAAACCTCATGTTAATATCTAAAAAACAAAAAGTGGGAAGCCACAAAATCACAAGGTACTGAATGAACAGTGCAATAAACAATAATATTTTCAATAAACCACCATTAGTTTGAGATGAGAACGTGTCTTTCTTCAACGTTTGTTTAGCTTGTCTCTTGTAACATCAGTTCAACTGTATCAGTAATTGAGGCTTTAATTAGAGTGAGCTCAGGCATTAAAGAAACAGATAACAAGCTGAAGATGTACCGGGGAGAGATGTGCATGTGTAAGTAAATAAATCCAGTCTGGAGAGTCTCGCATAATTTCACTCATTGGTCAATCATATTTGACAAACATTTTCAAAATGTTATCATTCTAAATAGAATTATAAAACAGAAGAACGGCATCATCCTGTTTTTGTGAAGATGTGATCAGGTCAGATAAATTGTTGGTTGTTGGTCCTTTGGCTCTTTAGCTCATGCTTGTGTAAGTGGCTATAGTACAGCCGCTAAACCCTATCAAACAGCTGTCTGCCATTATCCCCTATTGAGTCTTCTATGTACCAAATGATAATATAGTGGGTGGGTCAAGTGGACAATCCAAACACTGAATGTTTTCATTTGTAAGTGTGTGAGTGTTCCCCATTGGGCTTAAGCCACGTTATCCACTGTAAAATCTTTGACAAAGTGATCTCTCCTAGTACTGTTCAGCCATTAATAATGCATGTTATATTCTGCCTCACGCTTATTTATGAAAGTACGAGTAGACATACACTCGTTTCACACACCTGTGGCCAGGTACACTGTGGCCTTTGGAAGGTCATCCATCTTGCAGAGTTAGAGATCCGATAAAGAGAGACAGAGAAGACAAAAGAAAGAGAAAGACAAAAGCCAACTGGAGGATGAAAGTTTGAAAGCAGTTGTCAAGTAAGTGAAAATGGCTTGAGTGCCTTGGGCAATCTCCAATTATATTGACATTGCGAGTCACTCCCAACCTCATATCAAAGGCATGGAACAAAAAAAGGAAATCCCAGTTGCAACGAAGATTCGCTTCCTGCGTTTTGCCTCATAAAGTTTAAAGCCAAAATCCCACCTTTAACTTAAGATTGGTAAGCAAAAATCTCAAAGCACAACTGAAATCCACTGGGACTTCCTGCTTCCTGTATATGATCTCCTGATTTGAGTTTGATGGTGTTTCTTGTCACTGCTACTCTATGAGGTCTATAAGTATTAGAATAACTAGAGCCAGCCTTCTTTATTTCCTCATTGTTCATTGTCTATCTGTCCATCAATCCACATATCCATTATTTTCATGTTGACTTGCCTGTTTTTGCCAGGATGCATTCATCATTTATCTCCTCATCCATACATCTCATGACAAAGAATCCAATATCGGTGTGCCTTGAGGTTACTCAGAAGATGGGGAATAATAAAGAGTGAGACGTGATCAATGTGTGGGGGTTGGATCAACTGTCAACATCATACTGATGTCCCACCCACCGCAACGCCCTTATGAGCTCTACACACAGTAGCATTGTCCAGTCTTGCAGTCATTGCTGTCTTCCATCGCTTGTCCATGCTGCTTACGCATCTTATGGCACCAGCACTTGGAAAAATGATAAGAACATGAGTGTCTTTATTTAACAAACACAAGACAGACACTCGGCAGGACAAATGTTTATGAACATTCATAAACAGGCCCTTTCCATTACTAATAAGACAACAATGGTAAGGCCTTAAAAAGGCAAAGTGGTGTTCAAATACAGCTCAAACTCAGGTCAGAGATGAGAATCTCTGATCTAAAAAAAAGAATATATATATATATATGAAAGAAAGAAAGAAAGAAAGAAAGAAAGAAAGAAAGAAAGAAAGAAAGAAAGAAAGAAAGAAAGAAAGAAAGAAAGAAAGAAAGAAAGAAAGAAACTGGGGGAAGAACATCCCCAGGGTTGAGGCTCTCATTACCACATTCAGGCCAAAAGAAGAAAGATCTCAGTCCCTGTTTTCTGCTCTTTCAAGTATACGCTTCACTCACTGTTCCTTTAACATTCAGCATCTATCCTCTACTACTGAGCAAAAATAGATTCATACATCTTTATGCACATATCACATTAGCTGGATCACAAGAAGATGTAATAAACACTGCTCGGGTTTAGATTGTGACAACATTAAAAAAACTCCAAACGGCTGTTCTGACTAACTCTTAGGCAGCTGTTTACCTTAAACAACTAGGTATGGAGAAGCACCAGACGGCCTGTTGTTAAAACCCTTTAAAATGTTTTGAATGAAACTCCATTTAAAAGCTTTGGACTTAGACCAAAGAAGCAGAAACCACACTTGGAAAACTTAGCCAGACGAATCTGCAAACAAATAGATAATACACAGATGGTGGTGTGAATGTAACATAATGTGTTACGTTTTGGGCAATAACTTGTGAATTACTTGACTTAACTATTTGTCTCTTACTCAATAATCCCATTACAGTTATACATTGTTCTCTACTTTAGGAAAAAACTATCATTCAGTTTGGCATATAATGTATAATTTCTCCCCATAATATAAGTGTGGTAGTTCTGGTGGGTCTGCTTATTAGATATTCAACTGAATTTTACTGTATGTGGATATTATTGCCCTCTGAGTGTATAACCTAAAAAAACAAACAAACAAGTAATCAGTCTTAAAACTTTCATTACAAATTCTTTCAATTAGATTCTCTCGTCAAAAAAAAAAAAACTATCAGAAGTGTGCGTGACTATTTTTGAAAGCAAACAGTCAAGAAAGCGCAGATGTATTTTCAGTAATATATGTGAACATTTAAATCTCTTCTCTGTCTCAACTCTATTCCATTACTCAAAGAGCAAACGGCCAATCATTTCTTCAATAGTCTGGTGCATATATGCATCACTTAATTTAGCAAACCTTATTTAATTTGCATCACTGACAGCATATGTTTACTTGAACCTTTTTTAATGCCTTTATTTCACATGATCGTGACTGTACACGCGTGTCAGTTTATATCTTTTGGCATATGCTGTTCTGCAGCTCAGAAAACAGAAAACAATTGTATCTAATTGCTTTTAGTTTTGTGACTGTCACATCTAAACATAGCACAGGGTGTTATGTTTGTTTAAAGTCATTTAATTTCTTATCATCTTTTTCAAATTGCTTTTATCCGTGTGATGATGATTTCTGTCCGTGATCTGAAATCAATCAAACGGGCCCAAAGTGAATTCCTGTTGCTATTTTGACTTGAATCAGAAATCCCCTGTTATTCTTCACTTTTACAATGACTGAATGTCACAAACAGCCCCATGTCACCAAAAGCTAATGCACTCAAGTTTATCTTCAGTGTTTTGACCGTCACATTTAGATTATTTAATATCCATGGTGAAGTCGGAAAGAAGAACAGATGGAAAACTGCTCTCTGTCGTGGCACTTGAAGAGTTTGTCCTGCACAGCGTCAGAAGCTACAAACAAACTGCAAACTGACAGTTGGTTCCTTTGAGAGGAGGGAATTTTACCTCCAAGGCAGCAGACCTCTTGTGTAGCAGCTGTTCTATGTTCCTGGCTGCTCTGGCCACAAGCTCCTCCGCATCATTTTGCTCCACAGTGTAGAGGTGCTGGTTTTGTAGAAAAATCTAGATGGACAAAGACAAATCCAATTGCTGATTTAATACAAAAGAAAAAAATATATTGTACACATTTATTTGTTTTAGTTACTGATAAATATTTTTACAGAAAATTAAGAGTGATAACATTTAAATACAAGGACTTGACTTAAATGTTAAGAAATACGATTATGATCTGATTTTATGCATACATGAAGTCAGTCTGGTGTTTATACCTGAGTGAGGCTCTTCCCAGCTGTGGCTGTTTCTGCCAGGGTAACAAGCTCCTTCTGCATCTGATCAACCCATTCTTTAATCCTGTGGGACAAAACAATGCACGCAAACAATCTTGTAACTGAGATATAACCAGTTTAGAAGAGCCGCTGCATGCATTTCAATTAAACTGTCCATCAAGCTGTCTTATATCTATCATCTAAAAAGACCATCTGGTCACATTACGCCAAAACAAACAAGGTCAAAGAGAATCACTCGTGTGGGTCGGGCAAAATGTCAACCAATCAAACCCAGATCACCAGAAACAAACACAATGTCATCTAATAAAGCGCGTGTCACTGAATGTCAACTAATACAATTTCAGAAAGTTCAAACATGAAGTCAGCCAATCAGACAAGTGTCAGTTATTGTTGTGACTAGTGACAGTGATATGAGTGGACAGGCGAGAGGTGGGAGGTAGCTAAGACCAACCTGCTTTTCTGCATCTCAAAGAGCTTTAATCATTTCCAGCCTGCTGGTTGCCATTGATGTACATAAAATAGCAACCAAACAACAGACCCAAAGATGGTACCCACTCACTTCAGTTAAAATTGCTCACCTGATGCTTATCTTTTTTTTTTTTTTTAAACTTTCCTTTAAGTTTTATTACTTTTTTTCTTTTCCCCAACCCTCCCTCAGCCTTTTCC